>JABFPM010000560.1:0-27129 GCA_022817325.1 Idris sp. 1 HC-2018 | reverse complement strand
TCACAAAATTACAAAAAAAAGCTGTTAAAAAATATAAAAGTTCATATTTGTTCAAGATAATAAATTAATATTCTATATAAATTATTAGAGCAATCGAAGTTATATAATATTTTCAATTGCTCTAATAATTTATATAGAATATTAATTTATTTTCTTAAACAAATATGAACTTTTATATTTTTTAACAGCTTTTTTTTGTAATTTTGTGACTAAATAAAATATGTTGGGTACTTTTTTTTTACTTTCATTTTTAATATAGTTATTTTTTATCGACAATATGAACTTTTTTTCTTGTTTTAAAATTATTTTATTTACTTTTAATAATACAATAATATTAAAAAAATAAAAATTAGTGCTAAGAAATTATAATTAACCTGAGATTATATATATATTTTTCAGTTCCAGCATATGTGAAACAAGTCCTTGTCAAAAAAAGAATATATTATGTTCTCTCTTTTCTTAGTTGTAAAACTTACTAAAAACAAAACGAAATTCTTATAATATTTTGTAATAAGAATTGTAGATAGTAGTTTTTTTAATATTTAAATAAATAGGTTGTAAGAAATAATTTTTATATTTATTAGCACTAAAACCCCGAAAAACGTTTGGAAGCCTTGAAGGTAAAATGTTCCCTCTGGTATTTTTAATTTTTTTTTGACAGGGACTTGTTTCACATATGCTGGAACTGAAAAATATATATATAATCTCAGGTTAATTATAATTTCTTAGCACTATTTTTTATTTTTTTAATTTTATCTTATTATTAAAAGTAAATAAAATAATTTTAAGACAAGAAAAAAAGTTATTATCGTCGATAAAAAGTAACTATATTAAAAATAAAAGTAAAAAAAAAGTAACCAACAAATTTTATTTAGTCACAAAATTACAAAAAAAAAGAAAATTCTATAAAAGAAAATTCTTTCGTGTCAGGCCAAGTAAAAATTTTTTAAACTAATTAAATAAACAATAATACTCGTGCCCTGCCGTGCAATACTGTGCATATCCTTTTGTTTAATAAATTATAGTACTCGTGCCGTACCCTGCACATTTTTTTGTTAAATTAAAAGCAGTTTCTGTTTTTAAAAAATTTTAAAAACAAAATGATTTATTGTTCCAAATAAAATTTATTATCATAAAATTAATTCTGAAAAACAGTTTTATGTATTTTACAAATAAAATGAACTCAGAATTTAATATTTGAAAACATAATTAGCTATATTAGCAATATTTAATTTGTTAATATAATTTTTGTAAAAGTTTAAATTTTTTCAACTGGGCACAACATAAAAAGAGATGTAGATAAATTTTTGTTGCTTTTGAACGATTTTTTTGTCTATCAACCTTCAGGCTACCAACTTAAACCTAGTTTTTTTCTCGTTAAGTAATATACTATTCTAATAATAATAATAGAAACATCAAATCTGTCAGTTTATTGTTGAGAATGAAGTTAGGTTTTGAATTAAAAATTTTACAGTTAAAAGTATATATGTATTCAAATTCAAACCGTAATACATATACTTGGAAATATTTTCCATTAAAACATTTGAAGAGAAAAATTTATGTAAAGAAAAGATACCGGCACATATACCTCGGCAGTATTCAGTCAGTTAGCACTAAGTTCTCATCGACTACCGAGATAGTCAACTGAATCCGTCAGAGAATAAGTTAGCTAACATTGAAATCTCTTTTATTTTAGTTACCAATTTTTTATTGATACAAATTTTTGGTAAAAAAATATGAGTTCATCACGCACTCTTCGTCGAAGATTAGCTCGAATAAGACAAATAGAACGCGAAGAACGCCTGGAAGAAGACAATGTCGGTCAAGATGAGTGAGTTTTAATTAATATTATCGATAAATTTTCATTTTTAATCAATATTAATTTTTTTGAAATATGGGTGTCAAGTTTTTTCATATTACAAAATCAATTAATTAAGACACATTACTGAACTATGAACAATCACCATAAGGTGTTTTGTAAACTGCATCACTCAATTTTCATAGTTTTTCAACTTTACCCTACCAGTTATTTCGAAAATTCACATGAAGCTCAAATCCTTCAATTGTGATGTCACATTATAGAATTATATCTTAACAAACATAATGATTCATGTTTTATAAATAAAATGGAAGTTAATTATCTTTTTTTCAAATTAAAGTTAATGTTCTTCAATATTATAAGAGATTTCCACATCTTCATTGACGTACCTAAAGCTAACTTTTTCTTATTTTGTATTTACAGCGCACAAAATTGTGAAGTTATTAGTGATCATGAACCTGAATTTAATTTAAGGTCTGATTCAGAGTCAGAATCTGATTCTGATAACGATCAATTTTATAGTGATGCTACGATAGATAACCCTAGTTCTGACGAATCTATTTATGAAGATGATTTTCGCGATACTGTATCATTAGAAGATCCTATTGACGAAAATCCTATGTTAGATGTTTTGACTGAAAATGAAGTATTTTTAGGTGGACAACATTTATTTTCTAAGAAAGCTAAAAATAATTTAGTTTGACTGTAGATTAATTTATATAGTATTTAGGGGCCGTAGATAATCTACATCAAATGTCTGGGGAGGGGGGGGGGTGTAAAAATGGCATTGAAAAGCGTGACGAAAGGGGTTGGAGGGAGTTTAAGATACAGAGTGCTCCATTAATCTGATGACATGGAAATATCTCGAAAACTACACATCGGATAAAGAAAGATATTTTATAAGTTTCAACTACTATAAAAGTCTTTTCGTTCAGAGATAGCGCTGTTATCCTAGAAAATCAACATAAGTAAAAAACGTTAAGAATAGAAATAACTCGAAAAGTTCACGTCCGATCACAAAAATAGAAATAGACATGTAGCGGATGCCAAGGTAAAGGATTATAAATAAAGTGACCGACACAAATAATTAATAATAATCGCAATTATATTGTCGAACTATTTAGAGCCTTTTATTATTTTTATGTTGACCGTCACAGACTATATGTCGTTCGAACCGAATGGCGAAAAACAGACCGGAAGTCAAGTCGAGTCAGAGAAGTTGTCGCGTATCTGTCAAAAAACCAGTACGTAGTAGTCTATCGCGTCTGTGAGTCTCTCCAAGGAAGCTCCGCGTCACGTCGTCAGGGCGAGATATCCGGGGGATGATTCGGCCCTCGCGTTTTTGTTTTTAGTCCCAAGTGGGGAAAAGTCAAGTCTCAATTGGCCGTTTTTCCGTAAAGCGGGGGATGCTGCAATGAAGTCAGTATCGAGTACTGACTTCCTGGACGCAATATACAGACATCTGGAAAGACAAAGATCCTTTCTCTGGCTAGCGCTTTGCCAGAAACGGTCCTTGAGATTTTCCAGACGTCCTCAAGATGCGTTCCAAGAAATCATGAAGATTTCAAAATTAGTCGACCGCCCCCCACACCCCGGGGGTGGGGGTAGAATATCGAGTTTTCTATCATTGGATATCTTCCGTCGAGGCGAGTAAATTTCATTACCCACTTTTTTTATCCGATGTATAGTTTTCGAGATATTTCCATGTTTTCAGATAAATGAACAACCCTATATATTAAAATTACGTAACGTAGTTTATGCACGCCCATTTTAATATTCCATCATCTTAAATTACAAATACTTAAAAAATGTAATCATATTACAAGTATTTTAGTAAAGTGAGCGTATACAAGTAAACGTATAAATATTAAAATAATAATTTTTACAGATGAAGGTATGCATTTTGAGCATGTACACGATGAAGATCCACCTTTGTATGAAAGAGCAAAAATCACTAAATTTGAAAGTTTGGTGTCAATTTTGAACTTGTATTATCGCCACAAGATGTCAAAAATCTTATTACAAAATTTACTTAAACTCGTCCATCTTCACCTTCCATCACCAAACGAATTTTCTGACTCACCATATCATTTTTTCAAAAATTTTGAGGATGTTTTTATAAACATACAACGGCATTACTATTGTGCACTCTGCAAAATAGAATTAGCTGACGAAAATGATAGGTGTAAAATCAAAGAACACAAAGATTCAAAACCTTCTTATTTTATAGAAATTCCGATAGAAGATCAACTGAAAAAAATGTTTGAACGTCCTGGATTTGTTAAAATGTTGCAAAGAGCCAATGAAGAAAATTCTACAGGGTATAGGGGAATTATAGATGGACGAATTTACAAGGAGGTGCTAGCAAAAATGGGAAATACATTTTTTATTTCTTTTATCTGGTACACAGATGGGATGAAAATTTTCAAAACTAAGTATCAAATTTGGCCCATTTATTTAGTAATATGCGAGCTGCCTTATGGAGAAAGGATGAAATTGCAAAACTTAATTCTCGCTGGCTTGTGGTTTGGTGAAACGAAACCAAACTGGGAATACTTTCTTCGCATATTTCATAGCAATTTCGCCAAATTTGCAAATGGTATTATATTCAAAGTTTATGGCTCAGAAGAATTACTTTTCGTCAAAGGAGTAATCATTTGCGGTACATGTGATTCACCAGCAAAGGCTCAAGTTATGAACATGATGCAATATAATGCTGCTTTTGGGTGTCAAACCTGTGAACACCCCGGAGAACCTGCTGAAGACGCAAAACAAGTACGAGTTTTTGACTGTGCAGTAAAAGCTGCATTAAGAACCGAAGAAAGACATGCTATTCATGTAAAGCAAGCAAAAACATCAGGTGGGCCTGTGATGGGTGTGAAAGGCTCTAGTCTGCTGTCTAAGATAGCGTACAAATTTTTAAGAACAACTGTGACCGACTCAATGCACTGTGTTTTTGAATGCTTGATGAAAAAAATTATGTCCTTGAACTTCAGCGATTCCCAAAATTGGAGACGTTTTCACCATTCAAAATCTGCAGAAGTCAAGAAGAAAGTTGACGATCGGCTTCTCCATTTCAAACCGCCTTCACATGTCCAACGTATGCCAAGGTCCATTGGACAACACTTGGCAGATTGGAAAGGCCATGAATTTAAAAACTGGCTCTTTTACTTCTCACTTCCAGCTTTAAAAGGTTTGCATGTTAAATTAAAATATATTACAAAGAAAAGGTTAGGGAAACTGCTAAGTTTCAAAATTATAGATCTAAAATAATTAGCGCTGTCTACTAATACAACAAATTATATAGTCGAAAAATATGAAATATATTTTATTTTATTAAAAAAATGTGTTTTTTAAAATAAAAATTATTTTAAAAATTGACGAAAATTGATATCTTTATCTTAAACTATTACACCATTCAATATACAATTTTAGTAATAGCTTCTGAAGTGCCAGCTTGTGATTTAACACGATTATTTTTTGACATAATTAACATAACATAAAATTATTGACTATTTTACTTTGTAAGCTTTAGTATAAAAAGTAATGTTTAAAACATCAAAAAATTTTAAAAATGATCTGTAAAAAATTTCAAAGAAATTAGTATAATAGTATATTGTTGTATGAGTGCGGAAAGTTGTTAAATTTATAAGTTCCTCCGACCTGCAACCTCCACAAATGACAAAAATCAACACCACCTAAAATTTAATACCACAAATGTAAGAATTGTTGTATTTTATTTTTTTATTTATTTTTTATAAAAAAACATGCATTTTATTGTAAAAGGATAAACTATTTCAAATAAAACAGGGTAAATAAGACATTTTTGTAAAAAAAATGTGAAAATATAAAAAAATCGTAGCTATCATAAACTTTATTTAGTTGTTAGTTTATTTATAGGTTCATTTATTATTTTGTATGTATTTTAATTACTTAATTTCTCGACTAAGTAGATTTCATCTGGTGCATCATTGACAAACCTCGAGATTTCCTCATCAGTGAAAGTGACAGCCTGCTTGCTTTCAAAACCAAATGATTTGCGTCTCAGGAACATGTTCAACTGTGCATAATTTGCAATATTTACTTTGTGCTTACAAATTATCACACTTCTGAGTTTTAAATAAATCGACCATAAAGATGATGGCTTCATTTTTTTCACCAAGCTGTTTGAAATAATTTTTCAAAACGACTTCGTCAAATGAATAGCATTTTTTTTCTTTTTGCCAATCCATGATGTTCTCGTAAGCTTTCAAATAAGATGCACGAGATTTCTGTGGAAGTAAATCTAAACTCATCTCTTTCGAAACATCGTAAAATTCCTCCGGAATGTGATATTATTCGCCGTCCATTTTTCAACTGCAATGTAAAATTATGATTAATTACAACAAAAGGCAAAAATTTAAGCAGATCAAATGAAATTGCATAAATTAAATTTTTACTTACAAGTTTTATATTACACGCAGCACGCACTATTGAGATTTGTGTAGATTAGGTTAGTCTAAAAGTTTCGTTTTTAACATTAAGAGGATGGACAAGTCGTTTGTTACAGACATTACAGGTTTGTTTAATAAAATTTACATTATAATTTATTTCATGTTTTAAAGAGTTACTCGGGGTTCTTGGTCACCAGGAGAACATTTCTGTGTTTTGAGAGTCGATTTTTGTTTACTCATTCACCTGATTAACTTGAAGGAAAATTTTTTTGAGGTCAACTGCCAAAAAATTTTTGTTCAAGTTAATCAGGTGAACGAGTAAACAAAAATCGATTCTCAAGAAGCAAAAATGTTCTCCCAGTGACAAAGAACACCGATTAACTCTTTAAAATTAATTAATAATTCAATTTAAAAAATCCCTAAATCTGGGGGAAAACAACTTGTCCATCCTCTTAAGTCGCGTTCAATTTACATAATCATTAGTCTAGGGATTTTTGTTCGTGGAGTTACTAGGAATTTCATTATGGAACTCACCCATAATTTTAAACTTTTCACAAGGAAAACAGTGCGATAATGGAGGACTTTCTATGCACGTATTACGTAAAATATTATAAATTTGCATTGTTATGGTTGCGACAGGATTTGGATCGCCAAATTCCCTGACAATTCCAGGTTTTTCAGATTATCAAGTTCTTCAAATAACCGGACTATTTCGATTTTTGTTGTAAAAAAAACCCCTGTGATTTTAAAAAAGTAAAATTAAGTTGCTTTAAAAATTTTGTTTCCTGATATTAAGCGAAATTCCCTGACGTTTACGTGCTTTTCCCTGATAAAAATAATATTTTTCAGGAAAAAAGACTTTTCAGGTTTTCCGGGTTCTGTCGCCACCATGACTGTGCTGCTAATTTCATTTTCCAATACAATATGTGATTTTAATTGCAAACAAAAACAGACTGCTGAAATTTTTTTAGTCATTAGAAAGAACATGATTTGAGTTTTGGTATTTCGCAGCCGGTAAAATCAAGAATATTTTTTGTTAAATAGAGCTAATGCAAAACTGACCGCGCTTAGTTATTTAAAACAAGAAGGCTACTTCAAGTTTCTTTAAGATGATTAAAAATTTTCAATGTTGACAAAGTTTTGTAATCGATTATGTTTGAAAATGATTGAAAGTTTTATTATTTCTTTTTTAATTTATAAGATTTACTGCCTGAGTCTGAGTTTGACATGATGAAACTGCTGGTACATGGAATAACTTTGCTTTGGCAAGATGAAATATCCGAAACTGATATTGACTTAGCTGAACGAAGTTTGAAAGGGTTTAGAGAAAAGTTTCAAGAAATATTTGGATTGCGACATGTTACTAGTTGTGTCCACTTGACATCACATTTGTGCAAAAATGTGCAAGATTTTGGCCCTTTGCCTGAAACGTCATGCTTTGGCTTTGAAGACATTAATGGAAAACTAAAACCCTTTGTAACAGGTTTATAAAAGTGTATCATTATAAAAATGTAACGATTTCAAATATCTATTATAATTTTTTACTTTTTTTAAGGAACCACAACTCCCCAATTGCAAATTTGTAAATCATTGTCGTTATTTAAGGCAATGGAAACGCTGAATGATACAAAATTGAGGAAAAATAAGCTTGCACACGAATTTGTGGAATCTATCCACTACAAAGTAGGCCGGTTGAAACGCCAACGTATTCACGATTCCATTTTTATCGTTGGAAATTGTGATGTGGCCGATGTTGGTCAGAATTTGAAGGAAGAATTATCGCACCGTCAAATTAACCCTCGCACTGTTCTTCAATTCAAGCGGCTTTTAAAAGGAAAATTTTTGTATACTTCACAAAGTTATGAACGTCCTCGACGAACATGTAACTATGTTATTGTTTATGAAGACTCACAAGGTGAAGAAAAAGTTGCCATGATTAAGAATTTCATTAGAGTTCAAATTTGCAATTGTCTGAAACTGTGCGATCATGAAGCACATCATTTTGCACTAGTGAAAAAATGTAATGTGAAACACGGTTTTCGTTCTTCTATAAGTGATGAAATGATCAAGCACATTTTCCTTTTTAAAAAATTTGACAAAAAAAGTTTTTTGCTTGATGTTAAAAAAATCAAATCAATTTGTTTTGCTTTACAAGTTTTTAAAACCCGTGAAATTTATATTGCAAAAGTTGTCAATACTACAGAATTCGAATGATTTAATAGTTCAAATAATTTAACAATTCGAATAAAAAATGTGTCAAAATAATTTGTTAACTGATTAAATGCCTTATTTTCATCGCATTGTATATTTTCCATTCAAACATATTATTTTTAAATATAAATGTGTTATTTAAGTATAATAAATAATTTTTTTCAATGTAAATAAAACAAGATTTTTATTATCTTCCAAAAATCACATATAAACAAATTTTGAAATTTTTCTTATGTAAAATTTTTAATGATATTTTATCAAAATATATCAAATCTAACACCCCCCCTCCCCCCCCCCAATTCGGATATTTTAAATTATTTCACAATTATGAGCACACAAAGCTTATTTTTTCAATTCTAAATTACATAAAAGACAAGAGGAATTAAAAAATTGCAATTTAAAAAAATCACTAATCATCAGAGTTTTTATTCGAGTTATTGAGAATTTGACTGGAAGGTAGAAAGAATTTTACTTCTTTGGTTTAGAAAATATAAAACATAATATAGATATCAATATGCGAAAGTTAGAAATTTATATAATTTGCCGTGCAAAATATTGCCAATTCCATTGCGTATATCACTGGCCATACCATTGCCCATACCATTATCCATACCGTTGCCCATACCATTGCCCATAGCATTGGCCATACGATTGCCCATATTGCGAAACTTAGAAATGTATACAGTTTACCGGGCAAGATATTGCCCATACCATTGCCCATACCATTGCCCATATTGCGAAACTTACAAATGTATACAGTTTACCGGGCAATATATTGCCCATACCATTGCCCATATTGCGAAACTTACAAATGTATACAGTTTACCGGGCAAGATATTGCCCATACCATTGCCCATACCATTGCCCATACCATCGCCCATACCATTGGCCATATTGCGAAACTAAGAAATGTATAGAATTTACGCAAGTATTTATAATAATTTATCGATTTCAGTTTTAACTAATATTTATATTAGCTATATGTATGTATGTACATTGGTGTAGGCATACTGCGTCGTAAGTCGCTGGTCGCAGTGAAACGGATCGTCTGTTTACGTCAATTACACTTGCATATGCTGGTTAAATGCTTATAATTAAAAGTTCTTATGTATAGCCAATGGAATTGGCCATATCGGAAAAATTGATTTTTTTTAATTTACTACTTTGAATATAATATATATACAATCGCATTTATTACCAAAAAAAAAATTTTAATTTTTCTGATCAAGACATGGCCCATAGTATTGCCCATACTGCAATAATTTGAAAAAATTTTCGATATGGATCAGTATGGGTTTTGACCGTCAGCCATATCGATCCATGATATGGGCCATACCTCGGCCCATACTATTTTTTCTGCGCGGGGACCATATAACAAGATAAACGAAATGCTTTTGCTCCTTTCCTTTTTAACTTAAGAATTTGAAAACGTCCATGGAATGGCAATTCACATTTTCTTCAGTATTGAATTTTATCAAGTATACATTAAATTAACATCCTGTTTGGTTGACCGAATACAATTCATAAGTCAGACGATAGTTAAAAATCTGATGATTTAGTATGATACTATTCAATTTTTATATCAAATATTTTCATATAAAAAAATAAATACAGACATAGAATAATATTTTTTACTAATGAAAAACTGAAGTTTTTAGCAATTTTTATGTAATACTTTAAGTATATTTTTACTAAAAATGAATAATAATAATAATAAAACAAAATGAGTTTCTTTGAAGCTAAAAAGCTCTGCAAAAATTAATAATAGTAAAATACTATTTGTTAAAGAAAGTGTATTATTCAAAAAATGCATAACAACTCACAGATTTTTAATCGTGTTATCCGTGACTGAATGTAATTTAATTCTAGTTATGTAATAATGTATCAATATCGTATTTCAGGCAAAATTGAACATTAAACGGATCAAGTTTTACTCAAATTGAAAGGAAACAATTTGGTAGCTAGAAAAAAATAAAAAGATTTGAGTTTTTTAAAAACACATACGATTTGAAAAAAAAACATTCGAACTGTAAGAAGATAAGTACAATAAAGGCTTATCAATTTCATGTTAGTACTTTGTAATATAATTTCAATTAAATTATCCGAATATTACAAAGAAATAATCTACAATGGAGTGAAGTTGATCACAATCGTTATTTTGCTATTTTATATTATATTGTGAGAAAAATAATTTTTTTTGTACGTACTGATAAAGTAGGTTTATATGACTATGTGTGGTGGGAAAAGGAAAAGTGACATACATTTTTTTCAAACTAAATTGTCAATTAAAAAGAAACTTTGGATGAAATAACAAGTTAAGTCGACTTAGCATGTTATTCTATCGAGGCTTTAAATTCTAACCCACATTTTTATAAAAACATGTGTTAATATTAACACATCTCCCGTTTATTGCGATCATTCACTTGTGTGACTTTGACATTTCGTGAATTTCCGTACCATTGTACGTAAATAATTTATAAGTCGGATGAATTTACATTTCATTCATAGTGATAACATGACAACGATAATTCCATTATGTGATAAAAATGACTTTTCCTCTTTTCAAACAGCTCAATATTTTCTATTAAAATTAACTAAAATAAACATTAATTATTTTTGTTTGCAATTAAATTTTTTATTTTACTTTTAGATTAAAAAAATTGCCTTTCTTGTGAACTTGTAAGAGTTGTAAACAACTTTGAACGAAATAGTTAGGATGATTGATTAGTAAAATTATACCATTTATAATAATTATTATTCTCACATCAAAAGGTTGCATGTAATTGCTGAAAATGACTATGATTTTTCAGAATTATTTGACATCGTCGTAATCACAAAAGAACGTTTGATGAGAATTAATAATATTACATTATTATTTATTCATTACTTATCAGAAAAAAATATTTTTATGAAATTTCATATGAATTTATATATTTGACCAATTTCGCAGAAAATTTTCTTTTAGTTGTAAAAAATTTAAAAATATGTTAGTCAGGGCATACCTCTGAGACTTTTTTTCTTATTCTTTGACATCCCAAAAACATAAAAAGTAGTGGTCCCGTGAAATGTTAGGGTGTGACATCTTTAAATGTGCTATTTTTAGCAATTTCGCCAACAATTATATTGCAGCAGTAGAAAGAATACAAAATTTGGAATATGGGATACACCTTTGAGATAATTTTCTTTTTGTTTTTTTGGTCTATCAAATGAATAAAAAAAGTAAGCCTTATAAATTCTACAGGTTAGCCTGTTTAAATGGTAATGCTGCTAAAGGAATAAAAGTTTTTAAAATAACAATGTTCAATTATGTTTCCGTAATTGAAAATAAGAAAATTGTGATACACAAGTATGAACATAGTCTATGGTATTTAGAAAAATAAATAACAATAATTGTATAAGCTAATGGCTATATTAATTCAGTTTTGAAATAACTTTATTATTATAAATGTTAGAGTGTAAATAAAAACTTAAATGTCATTTATAATGAATGGCCAAAGTTATTATTACTGACCAATTTGTAATTTCTTTATAATATGTTGTATATTTGACTGTGATTTTGCCCATTAGAAAAACTTGTTCACTTTATTGTTATTGAGTAAAAAAGATAATTAATTATGCACTTTTACACGTTTTTAACTATTATTATAAAAAATATCACTCAATCATAAAGCTTTAATCTATAATTAAAAATACTGCTTATGCGTTTCTTATTTTCAACACGTTTGATTGATATTTTTTTGATTTCTCTCTGCTGAAAAGTGTTATTCTTGTATCCATAATCACATAACTTTTAATAGAATCAGTTTGTTTCTTAAATTCCAGAAAAAACTTGTCTTTGTTATCTTTTTCATTTGTTTGATTAAGTTTTTTTTTTCATTTTAGTTCTGCAGGTGAATAAACCTTCTTGAATTAAATAGTATGATAAAAAAATAATATTCATAAGAAGTTATAGAATAGTATTCTAGTATTTAGTAGAAAATTACATGCTGTGCATCAATTTCAATGTCAAATAATTGACAGTTCAACCAAATTTTCTTTTTATGAATTCAAACCCAATTATCACTTCGTACAGCGGTAACGTAATAATACAGTTTCATTTATTGCAAAAGTTGTTTTCGTAGTAGTGCACATGTCACACCACAATCTCCTTTCGCAGCGAACTTGATCGAAGGTGACTGATAGTGGTTCTCAAACTTGATGACAGAAATACCATGCTAATGTGTTACCTCTCAACATTTGTGCAACTTTTTCAGCATATATGTATATAGTAGAGAAGTTTTGCAGAAAAATGTAACTTTTAATTTTAAAGTATAATTTACAGATTCAGAAATTGTGAATTATTATACAAAAGTTGTTCTATGTTTTTTAAATAATTTCTAAATATATGACTTACAACATGTTTCAATATAAAACTCATGTAAAATTTAAATTTTAAAGCTAAGTAAAACTGTATATTGATTTTCATGTAAATAACATTTACTTATGATTGATTAAAATCTATGTAAATTTTTTGCGAGCGTAAAATAGTGATTTGAGTGACTTTTTCATACAAAGTTTTTTAAAAATATATATAGCATTAAGTAATAGGTAAAATACAAATTTTATCGTTGCTATATGTCATTTCGTAAATTACTTGTCATTTCTAAACTTGTTGCTCATTTTCCAACTACTATAATTGAAAATTAAACGGAACAAAAATTAACTTAATAAGGAATCAACTATTTACTGAGCTATGAACTTTTCATTCAACAATTACGAATAAATGTGTGAGTAATATAAAGAAACTGTCAACAGTTTTAGTGATGATAATGAGCTTAAATTAAATGAACATATAATACTTTCAAACAATTATTCCCAAAAAAAGGAAAGTCTTTTCGAACATTCATAATTAACATTTAAATGCACATCAAATTGTAAACGATTGAATACCAATAAACGTTCATAATTAGTTCCAAGGATAGTTAATTTAATCACCAAATATCGTATTTCAATGTTTTTATTTTATGAAAAAATATTCTACGTCAATGTGAAGTTAAAATAAACATTTTATGACCAATGGGAAAATTTATCTCTGAAAAACTGTGAATATATGAGTTTTGATATTCCAATGTATATTATAATGTCCATAACATATTATAAAAAAAATTTTAAAAAATCAGTTGAAGTTCTCAATGAAAACGCGACTAATATTTTTTGATTTACTACATTTTTATAAAATCTCTAATGGTATCAATATTTCAAATATTTTTGGAACATAATAGAATATTTTCTAAAAAATTTCAGCTTTAAAATAAAGCTTCAGAGAAAAATTATATTTTTTTTTAAACAAATAAGAACTTATAAACTGTAAGAAATCTTATTTCTTGCAATCTTTTAGAATTTCAAGTTTGTAGAAATTTGCTGTTTTTAATCACTCTAGGTGAGGATCAAGGTGTCAATATGTATAATTAAAAATATATCAATATTCATATAAAAAATTATATTTTTTATATTTCTTAAAGCTTTTTGTTCTATGTGGTTTAACCATATATCATATTTATTTATAAGGTTACATTATAACATTTAGAATTGTAGTTTTCTTAAACATAATTCTATAAAGGTTTAATGAAAGGTCAACAATATGCGAACGATATTTATTTTTTTAAATGAAATTATTTAATTTTTTACAGAATCCTTAAAAATATATATGTTAATTTTTAAATATAACAAATTTTATGATTAAGAATAGCTGAAAATTAAATATTTTATTCTTATTAATCAGTTAACAGGTTTTGACACTCTAAACGGCAAAAAGTTATCTGGTTTGAAACAGTCCCATGTTAAAAAGTTTACATGCATCATACGTGGTCATACATGGATCACTCATGGTTTAAATTTACAAAAATAAAATCATGTATGGGGCGGTACTTAGAAAAAATAAATGGAAAAATATCTATGCCAAAATAACTTTAGACTAAATAAGTTTAACATAAAATAACTTTAGAACAAAATAATTGTGAAAATTATGATTTCCAAGTACATATTTTAGAATTTTATGTACGTTCATGAAAACTGAATAAAACAAAACGATGTATAATTCAAATGTATACATTGTTTGTTTTAGCTTATGAGGTTATGTGGATCACAGAACCTATTTTTACTTGATATCAAGGTTTTTTCAATTTTTTTTTATTTTTACACTTTTATCACACATTTTTATGGAATTTTTTATATAGACAAATTAAAATTAATTATAAAAAAAAACTTAAATTATCATATTTATACAAAATTTGAGTCAATTCTTGTTAGTCTAAAACTAAAATACTATATTTTTTAGATTATTAAATACAAAATTAAAGATAATCTAATTTTTTTTTTTTTATCATAGTTATTTTATCCAAAGTTATTTTAGTCATAGTTATTTTGAGTAGGGAATCTATGGAATATACATGAGCCAAATACAAACCATAAATGGCAAAATTAACTTTTTTTTATAGGTTATCGATTTTCATTTGCAGTTTTTATCAATTCTAGCAAAAATAGATGAAAAAAGCATATTTTTTTTGAACAAGTTGCTTTTGTTGATGTAAAATAGACAAAATTAGAAATTAATAGATACATACATTAATAAGTACATAATTTTAAATAATAGTAATATGTAATGAATTTAATTTCATCAAAACAGACTACTAAAAGAATGAACTTTTAGCAATTATTTGTAAACGTCGATTAATTAAAAAAAAATATTTACATTATGACGACGTTTCGATAGCATTTTCTGTCATTATGAAGTCGAAGAATTATAAATTATACTTTTTTCAACGACATCTTGATTTACAAAAATCTTGACACTAACTTAATTAATTTTAATAATAGTTATCAAAAGAAAATCAACGTCACAAAATATATATATATATATATATATATATTGCTTTATTTATTAGTTTTCTTGAATTAAGAATTACCATTTGTTGCAGGAATCTTCCAACAAAAATATCATCATGATTGTACTGAAACGTGCCGCCATCTATATGACCTAAAAATTGAGTTTATCTGGCGCTACTTGAGTGTTGCATGGCACATGTGAACAGACGAATGGGCGCCAGGCGTTGGTCTGCTTGGCACATAATATATTATTGTTTTAATTAAAAACTTAATCAATTATTTAAAAAATTTAACATTTTTTATATTCATGAGTAGCAAGAGTGTTTTTCTTGCATTTTATTTTCTTTTTTATATAGAGCAATAAAGTATTTTCAATGTTTTATCACAAAAATATAACATACAAATGTGATTTAAATTTATTAATTCATCATAATTTTTATTTGAGTTTATATTTATTTATTTAATACGGTTGTGATCGAGAAAGTAATGTGCAACTAACATAAATGTACCAAGTGTATTTTTGTAAACATAAGCTAGAATAAAAAAGTGGAAATTTGTAGTGAGTGAAAATTGTTTACATTTTGAATTTTGCTGATTAAGCAGGATTTGTGTCATTATGTCTATCATATCCTACTGCATACGAAGATTGATTGAAACAAATGAGGTAAAAGTTAATTATTTTAAATAACAGAAATAATAATTCAGAAACCATGTGGAGTATTTTGAAGATTTACATTAACTGTAAATAGAAATGTCTAATTTAAACAAAAAATAATTCTAAACTATTTTTTAATTTCAAAATTAAATGATGATAATACTTTGAACTATCTTCTATAATTTGTATCTATAAAAAGATTTTGAAATTTTAATCAATTTTAATTGTCGAAATGAGAATTCTAAAGCAAGATTTGTTGAAATTATAACATTTAAATATATCAAATTTTTTTTATAATCAATATACGAAATTTCAACAAAATTATATAACTATAAATTAAAAGATATTTTTAATTTTAAGGATATATTTTTTATTTAAAACAATATATCCTTATAATTGTATTTAATCTGCAGGAATTTTCTACCTCTTACTGTAAAATTGAAGAAAATATGTTATTTATCTTCATATTATTATTTTTGTTTATAACTTTTTGATTTAGAAAAGATCGCTTGGCTCTAGATCAGAGCGTTAAATCTTCTCATAAGTTCATTCTGAAAAAAAAGGTTTAAACACTGAAAAAGCTTCTACGCAGAATAAAGTATATTTCACTTGAATCAAGTCAAAAATATACTTATAAAATTTGGGTATATTTATTTAAAATAAAATTTACATTACTCAAATGAGAAAATTACTTGATTCAAGTATATTCCGGCAAATAGATTACATACTTGGCTACAGTTTGATTTTTTTTAGTGAATGTTTAAAAGCATAATCCAGCACACCTTTGTAACAAAACTAATTTTTGTAAATTTTTTTATATCTACATATTATTGATTAAAAATAGTTTATAATTGTTTCATGAGCTTCAGCTCTGTTTTAATCCTATGTTTAAGTTGGAGATAGAACAAAATTGCAACTAATTTAGGCTCAAATTACTAATTTCAAATTGTTCTATGTCCATTTTATTCAAATTTTATGATATTTCCTGACTTTGATAAAGTTATTAGAGGTTTGAAATGCTTATTTTTAATTAATTTGATGCAAAATTGATTTACTTTTTACTATTTAAGCCTCTCCCTTATTACAAATATTTACAAGAAGTAAATAAAGAATTACAAATTCAATTAAAATTGTCTCAAATTAATTAAAATAGCACTTATAACCTGTAATATCTTTTTGAGATTCTGGAAAATACATAACATTTAAATAAAATGGACATAGAATAATTTTTTGTATGAAAATTAATATTAAATATTTTTGGTTTTATATTTTATTAACAAATAAACATTGCTTGCTCGTTAAAACCAAAAACATCCTGAAACAAAAGTCGATCAATAATAATTTCAATAAATAAATTGATCAAATTTGAGGAAATCAGTTGAATTTAAAACAAGGGGTTGTGCACTCTCTAAAGAGTTCCGAGAGTTACAACAAATAACAAAGACTTATTGAATGTCTTTCTCTCTAAATTTGAATAAATGCATATACACTTTCTTAAAGTGAATATTCACTTATATTCAAGTTGTAAGTCTTTCATTAATGAAAAAAGTGCAAATAACTTGTAATAAGTGAAATTTCACTGATTCGAATGTATAGAGTTCATTAATTTCATACAAAGCGGTTTAAAGACATTATATAGGAATCTTTTTAGGCTACATTTTAAAGTAACTTTTGTAAACAATTTATCAGTATAAATCGCAGACTTAACAAGTTCTTCGAGTCCAAGTAAATTGCTGGACTATAATAAATAACTTTTAAATAAAAAGAGACCTGGAGTCAATTCTTCATCAATTTTGTGCCAAAATATTTGTCTTTTTATAGCTTACATTGTTAATTATAAAAGTTACGAAAATTTATTAAATACAAAAATTAATTAGTATAGTTGATAATTTCTTATGCTTAAATACAAAAACAATAAATAAAAGTGTTTTAGAAACTATTTTTTTAAATCATACCACTTAAACATTTCATTAATTTACTCTAAGATTTTTTAAGCTAAATCAATCAAAAATATATCAAGACCTTTATTTGTATAGTTTTCTACGAAACGCAAACGATTAAAACTAAATTAATATTGAAATAAAAAAAAAAAAAAAAAAAATTAAGTTCGATAAATTCGACAATTTTTTTTTACGATAGGTAGGATAATACGGACCACTTAGTAAAACAACGCGTTTTAAGGTGTTACCAAAAATTAACCCCAAAAAAGCTTTTTGAAATTAATATTATTTGACTTACTTTTATATTTTATATAAGAATTTGTTTTTCAATAATTTTAAACTAATTATTAAATCATTTCAAAAGTTTTTGTAAATTATACTTTAAATACTTTGGTTATAAACAAACAAATTATTCAGAATTTGTCAAAAATTTGTCTGTATAGAATGTAAGATATATAATTTTGAAACATTGAAAAAATACATGACTTGCACTTCACGCCCTCTGAAGTGGGCGTGAAGAACCACTTTGCACCTATGGGCATACTTCGCGCGTCTATTTACAGGGCGCAAAGGTATACTTCGCGTGCAGGTGTGAGAAAAATATATCTCGTCGATGTGCTCTCGGACCCTCGAACAGCTGGACTAAAGTCAGAAATCAGTGGACTTTGATGCAAGCTTTTGTGGAATGATAAAAAAACCTAGTCTGATATGTCAACTTGTGAGTTTTTTTCGGAGATATCAAAAATGTATTTAACTTAAAAACAAAAAAATTGTGACTTAAATAAAAAAATATCTTAAAAGTAATTATTTAAATACTTACATCATCAGCAGTGATAACAAAGCACCATGATATCAAAGTGTTAATTCCTAATACATAAAAAGCCAAATGTGTCAGGTTGTAACTGCAAAAATTAGTTAAATTTATTCTTTATAAAACATATAATGCAAATTAAAAAACATTATTAAATTTTCCACCTGTCTGTTGGAATTAAAGTCTTAATAAATAATTCATCATCTGGCACGCGAAGTGGCCTTTCGTCTCTTTCTCTAGAAACAGCGTTCAATGTTCTTAGTAGTAGGAGGACAGGAATCCGATAAGACGATTTTTAATTTCATTTTTATTTTTCGATTAATTCTACCTGACAAGTTATAAATTACTTGTCAACTAATGGTCCAATTATCCCAAAAATCGAAGCCATTAATGGTTTGAATTAAATTTTGGATACAGTTAGCGTTTTCTCTATACCATATCATTTTAACCTACTCCCTCCCTCACCCCCCTCACCCCCCACTACTTTTTGCAGTATTTTAAAATATCTCAATGTTAAAATAAGTATTAAATAAACACGACCTGTCAATGGACAAATCGTGTAAGAATACGGGTCTCTTCTCCTGAATTTTAGGTTGTATTTACTTGAATGAGTTTTCAGTGAAGATGCAACTTAATTTTTTTATAAAATACACCTTTTCAGATAAGCTGGTCGAATATGTGTTATTAATTTTCATTGCATTTTATAGGTAAAAGGATATAAAGTAACTAATGCGGACAGATCAAGAAAATTGGGCATTGCTTGTCGAAGCTTTAGAGAACTTAAGGAAAAAGCTTGCATCAAATTCGGCGTAAGTTTTAATTTAGAAATTTCATAACATTTTTCTGTTTTAAATTATTTTGTGTTTACCGAAAAAAATCTATTTCTTTAGACTACTCACTTGAAGAAATCAAGTGATTCTTTACTTTGAAAACTTTTTGAAAAAACTATAGTGACAAACACTGTGATTTCGCATTTTTGATCATTTTTCACATTTGCAGTTTTGTAAATTAACATAATAAATGTTCTTTACGTGTTTTTTATCATAATTTACACCATTTTATTTCCTTTAAATACTCTTAAGTTTAATCAAATGTTTAATTTCTTTCAAACTAATAACATAACAAACTGGAAAACAGTTTAACAGTTTTGTTAAAAATAAAAGTTTTTGACGAAAGAACGTAAAAATTAGTTTAAGAAATATTTTTGTAACAGCTGCTTAAAGATTTTTTATGAAAAAAACTTTTCTTTATTAATATATATTTTGTAAGCTATCGCTATAACAATATTTTACTCATAACTTTTTAAGTATATATAAAAATATAATTATCTAATTTTTGAGAAAAGCCACATAGTCTATTATTTTGTATCCATTTTCATAAATTATCATCATTTTAATTTAAATATTTCAATGTCTCATGCACAGAATATTTAATTGAAATTATAAACTCGAAATTGTTTTTTAAATTATTTGACATTAACTTCGTAAACAATTTGTTTACTATTTCCTAAATAATAACGTTTTTAAAATCTAAATTAAGAAGAATGAAGATCAAAAGCTAATTAAACTCCTTAACGCATTATCCTTTATTTATCCGTATTTATTACACGATCATCAACAAGTAAACATTTGTGCATATAACGCAGCACAACAAAAATTATCCGCTTGTGCCCTTTTTAAGATATTTAAATAAATTTGTTTAGTTTTTTGGGTTCTGAAAAGGAAAAGAACAGGATTAGTCATATATAATTTGTATATAAACTATGTATTATTCAAAATATAATACATTTTAAATTATATATCATTCGTGTAACATAACTGTGGTTTCTGGTAATAACCAAGTAAGTGACATTTCAAAAAAAGAAAATGATTTATCACGTAGTCTTCTTAATTAAACATATTTCATCATATTTTATCGAATTCAGAAGAAATCTCTAAAATTTAATATTTTTTGAGATTAAGTTATAATATGATAAAACATAGTTAATTAAATAATAAATAAAAAAACTAAATTTTGTTTTTTCCAATGTTAATTATCTGCTTATTACTAGAAGTCGCAGATTTGATAAATATATTTTCTATAAAAAAGAGAAAAAAACATAATTTATTCATAATTTAAATACAACATTTTTACAAGTACTTATAATATACAACTTTGAACGATATTATTTTGAGTGGAAAAAAGAGTGTTTGGATTGCGAAAGTGAAGCGCTAGATACGTGCATCAACGTTATTGAACCGAGGCAGCAGCAGTCCTGGATTGCTAGGCCAGGGCCGAGAACCAGGCTGTTTTCACATCCTTCTGAATGTCAAGGTCTTGCACGTGCAGCGGGTTCAATGACTAATCTTGACTTTCGAACCGCAAGCATGCGCAACCTCTTTTTATCAAAGTCTGACTGATAACAACATTTGTATTTACTTATACTGTATTTATTACATAGATGAAATATATCTACAATATAAATTAGAATTTTTAAAAAATGTAACTAGATATTTCAATAATGAGATGAGTTGAATAAAATACAAATACAAGGTTACATGCTTCACAAATTATACTATATTTGTATGTTATTATAATAATCTTCTCTACTGTACCTTAAAAATACATTCTTGTTTAAGATCCAAATTTAAGAATTTGTTCATTTTCAGATTTCTGACGACTTATCTACTATCGGCATTTTTTTATTAGATGGTTCGGAAATTGACGAGGATTACTTTAATACATTGGAGCCTCAAACTACCTTAATATTACACAAAACGGGAGAAAGTGTTCTTTCTGGTAATGTTATCTCATTTATATATATTTTAATTAAAAATATCAACAAGTTGAAAATTTGATAGCATGTTTGTAATTATATTTGTCATATTTCAGATGCTGATATTCTGTACAATTTGTTAAAGAAAGTTCATGCTGATTATTTTGTAACTGGACAAAGGATATCGAATTTCCTAACAGATAAGCTTAAAATCAAAGTAGCTGTACTTAATAGTGTTTTAAGTAAGGATGACTCTAAAACCTTTTTAAGCTCAAGAAAGGATCATCCAGAATGGTTTGAAGGCTTGGAAACAAATGTATCTACAAAGGTATTATAATTAATTTGCAGAAAATAATAAATTGACTTTCATTTGTTATAACATTTTTTTCAATTTAATATATTCTGGACAAAAATCTTCTCCATTTTAGACAAATTGTACATTGCATGAATTTCTGTAATAAATTACCTTCGATTTATTTATTTATTATAGGAAGCTTATATGCATCGTCGATGTCAAGACAGAATACGAGGCTATTTTTATAAAGCTATTGAACAAATCAAATTATCAGATATTTTTAAAGAAAATAAAATAGCAAGGCGAAGGCTAAACAGAATTATCACTTTTATGAAATTACAGTTGAAAGAAGATCATTATTTTGGACATTATTTTGATAGAAGTCGAGTACAAATGACTAGAGTTAAAAATGATGAAACGGATGGTTTCAACTACAATCAATGTTATGAGCACTGTCCGTGCCATATGAAAGTATATTTATCTTTGTGTGAAGAAATAAGTGTTGATGAGATCGATGCCAGAAAAATTAAAAAAGACGATTCTTCAGACGAAGAAGAAGAAACTCACTTTTATCAGATTTCTCCAAGTAATACAAGACAACAAATTGTTCTATGCGATAAAAAGGGAGAATTTAAATGTGGTGGAGTTTGGAATGCAAATATTTGTAAATATGGAGAGAGACATAGAATTAACCCATATAGATCTCGAGAAGAATTAATATTATTTTCTACCTGGAATCTTGATCACAGGTAGCTTGATCATTGTATACACTTAAAAATTAAATTCAACACTTTTTTCATTAAATTTTTTATTTATAGTTTTTATTAAAAAAAACTTTTCAATTTGATGCAGAGTAATTTTTTTTTAATGTTTTTATTTCAATCATTCTTTAAACAATTATGCATAATTTATATAATCAATAATATTCTCAAATATTTTACGGAATGTTAAAAAAATATGAAAAAGTACATATAATTGGATGAATTGACGTTTTCTATCTTACTGTCACTTTTTTTTGTCAATTATTTGAACCTTTATTTTTCAATCTTTTAAAAAGACATCCAACTGCAATAAAATTATTCTTATTTAAAAGAAAAAAAAATCAAAAATGAAATTTAACAAAATAATATTTTAATATTTTATTTTGGCGTTAAATATATATTTCATTTAATGCTAATACAAAAAATTATTCTTCTGAATATTAAAAAACAGAATATCTATTTTTTTACATACAAAATTTGTGTTTATTTAGTGCATATAATGGCATTCTTTAGTATTTAACATATAATTTGTATTTTTCAGATTAGAACGTTCAAGAACATTAGTACCTCAATTGATAGAACTATCTGAGAAAGAAGATTTAAGCGAAAAATATGTTAATGAATTCTACGACAATCTTTTTACTGTTAAGAACTTGAAATTAGTTCACATTATCTGTCATGATAAAGGTGCTCACAAATAAAACAAAAATGAGCTAAAATATTATATTATAGTATTCAAAAACTAAATATAAATGTTATCTAAAGAAATTATTATTTCTTACATGTTAATGTTTACTGTTGCAAATAAAAATGATTTACGTGTGTGATGAATAATGAATAGCTTTTTAAAATAACAAGATAGTTAATTTAACGTTGTGTCTACATTGAACAAATTAGTTTAATTCAGTGTATTAACTGTAATGCAACCCTCAATAGAAAGTTGTACAAATTATAAAAAAAGTTAACTTGCCGTTATGATATGAAGTTATTATTGAGCTACAACTGTTGCAACGTTTAATGTTAACAATGATTTAATGCTATATCGCAGCATCAAATGTTGTCTCAATTCACCATAACTGTCTTCCCATAAGTTAAGTGAATGTTAACATCAAATATTCTAATCTTAAATTTTGTGTATTTAATTCCAATACAAAGTACAATATTAACAAATATGAACTCAGTCTAGATAAGAAATAAGACAAAAATATTTTTGAATTAATATAGTATGAGCCACACTAAAGAAAATATGTAAAAGCATTATTTGTATTCATTAATTATCACTAGAATAACCAAAGATAGAAAGTGTACCTTTTTGAAATCTTCATAAAAGTTTGAATATTTAACGGATTGGTTTGAAAATTTGGACATTTATTCTTTTTTGGTGTTTTTACTTTCTCGAAATTTCCGAGTAAAAAAATCATTTGTTTAAAAATCATGATCTTGTTTATCTATTAACAACCCTGTAGAAAAAGTCTTTAATTTTTTAAAACTGAAAGTGAGTGGGAATCTATACTCCCTTGAAATATTAAGATAACGATTTTTTCTCTTTTTAATTTCATCTTTATGTAACGCAATAATTTAAATATTCCAATGTTTTGGATACTATAACGATGAGAGTTACATTGCAAAATTTTGTATTATGTAGTTATATACTGAAAATAATGAACTGTGACAGGAGCAGATAGTTGTAACAGCAGTTCTTGACTGTAAAATTTTACAGTTTGAGACTGCAGAGAATATTTTAGGTTAACTTGAACAAAAAATGATAACAATAACTGTACCTTATTCTTAAATATAAGAAATAAATAGATTTTAAAAAAAACATTATTTATGTAAAAATCATGTAAGGAAACATAATAATAATATAACATTCTAGACTGTATGAAGCGTATTGCAAACACAAAAGTCAGCACTGCTCGGATTACAGTTCTTTTTTAGTAAATGACGGTTGAAATCATTCACTTTCTTTTGGCTCTTGTCGCAAAATACGCTTTTGTGCAAGTTAATAATAAGTTGTATGTGATAATTAGATTTAAAATTACGAATGAGACTTCGAAGAAAAAACTTTTGGTTTTTGTTGAATAATTATAAAAATATTTTACATTTATACTTTTGTTCCTGGTAAAAATGTAATATGTAAAAGTACATATGTTAGTACATTAGTGATTCTGTCAAATTTATTCAATGTATTATCTTTACAAGTTTGTGAAGAATTTCATAAATTAGTTTTGGTGTGTTAGATTTGCATAATGCAATTACAAATATTTTGAATTAATTTATCTGAAATCTCAATTACATTTATATTACAATTATATTCGTTAACTGATAATTAATATATGTTAAATGAAAATATCTTATTTAGTGAGATCTATTTTTTCTTTATGAAGTTTAATATTATAACTTTCTATAAAAATTTAATATTGTGTAAGGTCAATATGATTTTACAAATGTAAGAAGAGTTTTCTCAAAATTCACATAACTCAAAAATTACATAAAAAATATAAAATTTTCTATAGATATTCATATATTTTCAAAAAATATAGATTTTTCATCATGTGAAATAAAATGTAAGGTACCTTCAATTTTAAAAATCAAATGCAATAATTTAAAAATATCTTATTTCATTTTATGAAAAATTGTATAAATAGTTGATGTGATTTAAATTGTGTTGAGTCCTTTGTTACACAGAACTTACTTACCAGCTACACAGTACTAAGTTTTTTTTTCTCAACAGTATTCGGTACTATTTAGCAAAACTTTTCGTTCATGATTTTCACTGGAAATCTTTTATTTTTCTCACTTTACTAACCCAAATCAGTTCTGCATGACAAAAGGATCAGTCCGCGTGGTTCTCAAGAACGTGTAGCAAATACTTTTTCACCACACTTACATGGAGAATAGATATTTTTATCCCATTAAAATGTGATGAACTATTATTTTCCATCTCTTTTTGTGGGACGAAAAACTCTTTTCTCAATGCATTTGTAGCAATAAAAAGTATGTGGAACTTGGTGTCTCCTAAGACTTGTACGATTGTAAAGCCTATGTGTAATTGATATGCCTATTTCCGTCCCTTGTTACATAATGTAATAATTCTCGATTATTTACATCAATATATTTCTATGGACTGAAACAGACACAAAGTTCTGATATATATTTATTGATTACGTATTATGAACAGAAAAGAGTAAAATGATTTGATAATCAAATCTTTATTGATATTTTTGTGTAAGCAACATTTTTCGAAGCGACTTAATTTTGAAACAAAATGTAATTTTAAGAAAAACTGCGATTGATTGTAATAGGCGATAACTGTAAGAAAGTTATTAGGATATTAAAAATATTAAATTATTTAAAGTTTAGGTTTGGTTCCATTCATATGAAGGATTCGTTGGAGTCTTTAACTTTGTATAATATATTTTTTTGTATTTCACATAATTTACATGTTTCTTTTCATTGTTTCCTATGATGTGAAATATATGAAAGGTATAAAATCATTTGATTTTTTTTATTTATAAACTTAAGAAATCATAATAAAAATTAACTTATAGACGTTATTCTAAAATTTTTAGAAATTAAACTTTTTATAAATTGTTGACCAACAATAATTATGTTATAAGTATTAAAATTTACAGTAAAAAATTATGAAAAGTGTTATAAAAAGTACTACATTTTGTTTTTTTTAGTATAGATGTAAATAACAAATAATTTTAATCAGGGATGAGATAAATTTCGATTTGATATTTTAACAATTTTTTATTTCAAATTCTAATAGTAAAATCTGATGTTGCACATCTTACATCACGTAAAGCATAATGAAACAAATAAATGAAATGTATAACAACATTTTATGCATGAAAAGAGTTAATAAAATTCCTCACGTTTTACATTACATCGACACTGTAAACTTATTATTAAATACTAATAAGAACCTATGAAATTAAAGAATTCTTTTAATAAACATCAGTATAAAATTTGTGCAAGAAATTCAGTGTTCAACATTTAATACCTTACATATTAAATTTTATTTATCTTCTTAGCTATTTAATTCCATGCTAAGTGACGGATTTGACATGAATTGTTGCGACTCATTTTCATTGACTTCGAAATCAGCCATTCGAAATGTAAGTTCTTAAAGCAATTTAAAATTGTTTTCTCTAACTTCAACTAACCAATTCTTATAATCACTTTTAGTAATCTAATACCCTTATTAGAAAAATGAATAAAACGTAATTTCAAGCATATAAAGAAAATGACAAAACTGACAAGTCGTGAATTTATAAATACATTTGTTATGTTTAATCTGTTTGTGATAAAAACAGAAGAAATATGTCAATAAAATACATGTATTTGTTAACCGTTAGTTATTATGATTAAACAAAATTTTACTAGATATTAAATGACAAATAAAATAAAAGTTCCTGAAACACACCTAAATTTATTAACTTTACAAGTTTAAATTTTCGTTTCTGCGAAAAAAAATTGAGCGCCTTTGAAAGCCTATAGCAGAACATTAAATATAAAAAAATTATTTATTTATTTATTAATTATTAAAATCATTTTTTTAAATTATAGAGGATGATAA
>JABFPM010000559.1:0-27132 GCA_022817325.1 Idris sp. 1 HC-2018 | reverse complement strand
CGCAATACGGTTGAGAGCGAAGTAACCCAGTTTTAATTATGAACGAGTGCGTCCACGAATTTACAATGACAAACTAATATTCGAGATGGAAACTGGCTAATGAATTGCCCTGTTATTGGCTTTAACGTTAATTGCTGCAATAAGAAATTTGGGTTACACTTTTTCATGCCACTATTTGTCCTTTTTCATTTAACGCGTTGCAGGATTCACCTTGGAATCTTGTTCGTGCGGCACACTTTTGATGTTCTAAGGGTTGCATTGCAAAATTGAGAGTGCGGAAGAGGGCAAAGCAAAAGGGATATTAACCTGGTTGGCCGGCGTCCAGAGTTTATAACCAGCTGATTTGAGGAGTAAAACGCGCGCGCCATCAGAGAATGGGGGCCGCAGTCCGAATGGCGCCGTGGCGCTTTCCGCTTCTCGACTGTACAAATGATTGCAGTCGCTCGTAAAACCGAATTATTAGTTTCACCTCGAACTGGACAATGCGAAAACATCGCTCTAAATCAGCCGCTCCGGCCGGTACCGTCTGTCACAGGAGCAAAAAAAATAAAATAGAGCGTCTGACAAAAAGCGCTTTTCCACCTATGCTTTGTTTTACAATTTTTATTTCTCCCAAAGTAGCTCAAGGACACGGCTGAAAATCACAAATCACGACGGCTCTTATTGATTGCAGTCAGAGATGTGACTTTGATGAATTGTCGGTCACTTCATTCATGTAAACCAACATTCATTTTGAATATAAAGTTTTGGAAAGACACTTGTGCTGGGTATACAACGATGATGATAATTCCTTTTTTACTTTTTGTAAAGAAAAGGAGAATATCTGCTGATCAATCAAGTTTTGTATTGAAGAATGCAATTTCTGCAGAGCATTACTTTTGTTAATTACATCGTTTGTTATTTCAATGATTGATGTCTGATGCAAAAAGCATCTTGTTGTGCAGAGTGTTATCAATCCTCCTGTAATTTGTCAGGATATAAAATTTTAATTAATACCATGACAGCAAGGAAATAGAAAGTAGAAAAAAGAAGGTTTTGCGCGTGTATGAATAAAATTTTGAAGCGCAGATTACGATATAAATTTTTCAGCGAATCATTTTTCTCGGGGATTTTTGTGCAAAACCGTAATTCTCTTGAAACACTTTAGCGGTATATGAATATAATACCGCCTTTTTCACTC
Organism: Idris sp. 1 HC-2018; assembly: GCA_022817325.1. Taxonomy (NCBI): domain Eukaryota; kingdom Metazoa; phylum Arthropoda; class Insecta; order Hymenoptera; family Scelionidae; genus Idris; species Idris sp. 1 HC-2018. The sequence continues at coordinate 25,952 of JABFPM010000559.1, read as the reverse complement.
CTATTATACAACATTGTGGATACTTTTGCCGCTATTTTCTCTTCTTTCTAGGCGATATATTTTCTTGCAAGAGCCACGCCAGAATGTGTGTATTCGACAAGAGTTGGCATCGGGGGTACCATAACGAGGCGCAATTGCCTCGAATATGCACAACGCTTCGTAATCTCGATTTCAAAGACGACAAAGGAAAATTACAATGTTCGAATGATTCGTTTCACTGACTGACATTAATTGTGCGCACGTGTATTGAACGAAGAAGAAGAAGAAGAAGAAGAAGAAAAAGAAAAAAAAATGATAAAAGTAAACTTTCCGCTGAACAAACGTATTAAGAACATACTTTGGTAGTCAAAGTTGAAACAATATAATATCATTTTGCAAGATAAATGTTAAAATTAAATTTTCAGTATTATTTAAATATAACAATTTAATTAATTGGATTATTCGATTAGAGTTAAATTAACTTTATATCTAAAAGTAATTTTATAAATGAAATTTCTTCGCTTTGAATAGAATTTTTATTGCATGATTGAAATTATGAAATTAAATTTTGTTAATTAGAATTGAGCTTGACAAGCAAACTAATTTGTAATTTGGTTCCAAATAAGTTGACTGATTGTTTCTGAAAATCGATTATGACTAACAGTAACTGCAAATTGTCAGCACAATTATTAGATAGCATACTTTCTGATTTTTATTATAAGAGTAAATTGCCATTTACAAAGAATAAAAATCTTTTTAGAGTTAATATCTTGAATTTAGAGTTTTTTTTAATTGTAATATTATGTTTGTATGTTTGTAATTATGCTTTTTTTCACTTATTAATTTAGGTTTTTTGTTCATAAGACAAATAGTTTTGAGGCAAATGAACGTAGGTTGTAAACTTTTAATTAAAACTGCATTCATCATTATTGAATTAATTAGTCTAAAACGCTTAATCGAAACAAACATTCTGACTTTCACCAAATTACACTTTCGAGGTTATTCTATAAGTTTGACTTTCAATAAATTCCTATTATAACTTCCTCTCAAACATACTTACATTCAATAATACGTTTCATTACATTTTACAACGATTTAATATTACATTTTATTTTTCTCGGCAAATTTCAAAACCAAAGTTAATTACGGTATGTTTTGTTTTGCAATTCCAAAAAAACCATGTACTTCGACTGATTTCATTTGCATACAAGTTCAACAAAATAAAGAAAAAAATTTACGCTTGAAATACCCAATCTTTTCAAAACTTTCGGTTATAACACAAAAGCATTTAAACTTTACATATTTAAATCATAAGCTTTAACGTACAAAAATAAAATCGAACTATTTCTCATCATCGTCTTTTTAATCCTATCTGCGTATCGCATGTGTAATGACTGTTCACTAGAAATAATCATAGCATAATCTTCTCTTGAATATTTTATTATCAACTGACAACTGGAATATATATATTGGAATAGTAATAAAATCAGCAGACATTATACCCCGCTAAAAATTCTCCGTTTGATTGCAACTTAACATTCTTTTTCTCCCATAAATAACTTTTGTCGTTGAATAAAAATTGATTATTCCAGTTTCATAACATCAGTAAAAACAAATGTCCCATTTGTACTCGAGTAATAAGAAATTAAAATATCGCTTTCTAGCAGTACTCCAAAGAAAAACAATAAAACTGCAATTTTTCATCCGTGTGTTTGATTTTCAAAACTGGGTCTCTTTTTTTCTCGGACAGACAGTTGCGACCTTGCACATAATGACCTTGATGAATGTGATCCTCAAGGTCGTAAGACCATTTCCTCTCATCACCAACGACAATTCGCAAAATTGTACGCAGCAAACGAAGCAGCCTGGTGCGGAACCGGTGTGTGTCCGATGTTATCTGTGGTTGCCATGGGGATGCTATTGATTGGCCGACGCGCCGACAGACGTCACGGGAGTCGCGGCGCCACTCCGACTATTGGTGTCCCTGCGCCCCGCATTCGGCGTCGCCCTCATTCGTCGTCTCTTCTGCTCGTAAAAGCTCCCACTCCGGCGATGCAACGCTTCTAATTAACCGAAATTCTCGCCTCTTTACGATTGACACTACACAAAACGCAACTGATCAACCACGCGACAATCAGCCCATTGTTTGTCAGCAACTGAAAGACGCAAGCCAACTGAAATAAATGTTGCTATTTTTCTTTCTGATTAAAAGCCTCTTTGAACACTGGCCAATTTCAATTATGAAAATTTAATTTATAGACACTGGGAAAGAAATTGTGTTAAATGTGTATAGTACTACAATGCAAGTCGGATTTTAAGATTGAGTGTTGGAAAAATTAAATTCATAATACACGTTCGACACAATTTTTCTAGTTATTTTGATCAGTGGGATGAAATATTATATTTTTATCAAGGAAAATATAATGCAGGTAAAATATCCAAAATTGCCATAATTTCGTGTAAAAGACAGTAAATTTTGTTGTGACAAAATAATTGCAATGTTCTGTAAGTTTGATTCATGCTTGTTCTGATTTGTAAGACTAGCGCAACTAATTTATCGCGAGGCAAATAAATTTTCAAAACTGTCTTAACGAACTGTGCCGCGTCGTGACGGCTTTGACAAAAGGAAATAAAATACAAGTGTCCTCGGAAATTTCGGAAACGGGCGTCGCGCCAACTCTCTTCACGGAAAAATATGTATCTTCATGTTCATTATTCTTGTTTGATTTTTCCTACCGCCGGTTATACCAAAAAAGTATTGCAAGAATTTTCGATACAACTAAAAATGGTCTTCCAATTTATCTTGCGTCTTATTTACCATCATCATTTGAAATGCCTTTGCTGCATAAAAGGTGAAAAAAGTAGAAAAGTTTGCCGCGATTTAAAATCACAAGCCGAACTGTGATGCAAAAACAAACGAAGCTAATGACAGACCATTTGAATGACTTGGGATTTTTTAATAACAAAGGCAAAGACAAGGTTTCTGTGCAGTTCACCAATGAGACAGCCGATAAATACTTTAACGAAGCCACTTTCAATTTCTTACTATCATCGCAGCGCCGTCATTACTTTATTAATGAGCAACTGCATTGTTTAACAGTACAAAAAAATTCTCAGACCAAAATTATAGGTCAAAAAATAAATCTAGGTTACGTCTAAATGTAAAAATTTCCGTACAACTAAATAAAAATGCTTTAAAAACAGTAGCAAAAATAATTAACATTTATTTGTTGCTGTGCAACAAACGTGGCAACATTCTTCTACTTTAAACTTGATAGACAGTCTTTACACAGGATTTTAGACATTGTAAAGATAATCCCGAAACAAGAATGGGTGTTGTTTGCCATGGGTATTAGCATGCGTTCGATTTACGGGCGTGTCGTCGCCCGAGTCGTTTGAAGCAGAGGTACACACACACACACACGCGCACATACACATCGACAGCGAAACGGTCTCGTGATTATTTGTGTGTCAGAATTGTTATTTTTCCTTATTTGTACATCGAGTCATCGAGATGGCAGCAGCTATACGACAACAAACTTCGCCTGCGATAACAGCCAGAGAGCAACTGCAAAATCTCAAATAAATCCTTTCGTAATCCCGCATCGTTGCTTTCAGCTAGTCCGGATTTTCAGAGCTCGCTTTTATGCCCCTGGCGTGGCTCCTCGGTACATCCTTAAAAGCCTTCTGCTCCTTGATTTCTTGTTGCCGAAGCTTTTTTACATACGCCGCATTTTGAAAAACCGATTGTCTGTCGATCTGTCTGACTAAACTCGACTTCTTCTACTCAAACGAACAAAAGAAAATTAAAAAGAAGAAATTAAGAATAAGAGATGTCTTGAAAACTGAATTTCCCTTATTTTCGTTTTTGTTCAATACACACATGCACATTCTAATCAGCAGAGAAAAAAAATCGATAGCAGAAGGAAAATCGTTTACGAAGTGTGTGTACGGAATTGTCGCGAAAAGTTCTTTTCAAAGTGGCTACGTAGCCGGAATATAAAGCGCCACGACGCATATTTCTTGCACAAATGAAGCAGGCTATACAGGGGGGGGCAGATGAAATTCATGACAAATTTGCAAAATACGAGCCGCGTGTCATCCTTGGCGAAAATGAAAGACAGCGCTCTCTCGCATTCGTATTCCGGGCGAGGGAATTTCCATCGTAGCCCAGCGTATATCTATTACACCAGCAGCGATGTCTACCGGGCTTTCCATATAGCGGCGTAAGAATTGCACTACAAATTCAAAGTCGATATTGGAAAAAACTTGATATTGAATCATATACCCGGAATGTTGTGCCGTAAAGAAATGTCAAACATCTGAGGCAAATACAAATTACAATTCGGTTTTGTCGTGGTTATTTATTTCACACAAGCTCTAACGCTATTTTGAATCTGACAAACATTTGCAATTGATCTGTACATCAAATTTGATCTTCTTTTATATGATCCAGATGATTAAATTTATTTGCAAGATCTTTCACTTTCTCTTGGAGTTTGTATGCAAATTTGAATAACCATTGTCATTTAATAACACATCTAATCCAGTCTGAATTGCCACGACGATCAACACTCGACCTTCTCTGTTTACCAATCGTCAAGACCTTACAGTATTCGATGTGATTGTGGCGATCTCTGCAAGTTATCGATTTAATTAAGAAGCTTACATCTGGCCAACAGCCTTGTTGTCGGCGAAATTCGGACTCCAACGACACTTGCAAGTTCACTAACGCTAAAGTATGGCCACCTTGGAAATTGATTATTGAGCCTTGTGTATCAGAGAATTAACTGTGGTAATTGCTACTGGTAAGCATTAAAGAGTCTCTTACCGAAGGATCTTAGTTTGTCTCGAGACTTGAATATGGTCAATAAATATTTAAAAATTTCATTAGTTTTGTGACACAAATCTGAGCAGACGCAAACAAACTTATTGCTGAAAAATAATTTAGACGTTTGCATACAACAAATGACATCAGTTCTGAGGAAAATTGTATATGACTTTCTATACTGTTCGTTAAAATAGTTTGTTGACGCTGACAAAATCAAATTTTAAAAATAAAAATACACAATGTTATAGTAAATCGTTTATTAGACTTTTATATATTGTAAAAATGTATGGATGACAAATTTTGTACGTTACATGTTCAAAGTGCTTGTGCATGTAATAAAAAAGCTATTCTCAAAGAACGAGTGCCTGTATATTTGAAATAGATTTTACAAAATTAGACAGACATTTTGTTAGAGAAACACGACGTAATTCGATTGAATGAACTCAATTCTGTAATAGAGTAATGTAATTTTGTTTAAATGAAAACACTGTTAGAATATTTCTGTTTCTTCAATACTGTCGATAAATTTTCAATTCAATGTGCACAATAATTTCATTTTGCTAATTGACTACGTAAAAGCAGTAGAAATAAATTTATTCATTTTCTTAAAAATGGTTTTTACATGAACTGAATTTTCTCTTGGAATGTCTGACTAAACTGACCAACGATCACTGTGACCAAATTAGTGACCGCGCCGTTGTTTAGTTCGCCGTTGAAAAAGGTCTTAGCTCGCGACGCCTCTAACCGTCTAATGCACTTGACGTTACGAAAGTAGCAATTTTGCGGACAAACTTTCCGTACCAAAACTTCCCTTTTGTTACGGAGTACTTGAGTTACGGTTCTAATTATCTGCGTTTGAAACTGTAATTAGATGCCTTACGGAGTTTGCTTCTGAAAACCCGACGCTGTATAATCAGGCTTGGTGGCAAAAATACTTCTCTGTGGCAAGTGAAAAATTTTGTTACTAAACATTTTGTAAATTTCAGTTTTAGCTGCAAAATTAAACAACAGAGTACAAGAGAATCTAATTGTCAATTTTTGAGCAAATACTTGACTTTTCTTTCTCGACTCACATAATTCATGACACTGGAAAAGAACAAGAAAAAAACGACGAGAGGGGGGACTCCGAAACGGATTACAATTTTTCTCGGCTGGATAGAATTCAATTTCAGCTATTTGCCAGGACCATATTATTTGACAGCGAGGCCGTACTCTCAGGCATGCGGATACGAGGGCTTTGGCGCATCTCGAAAGGAATCAAAAAGACCGAGAAAAGTAAACGACTCCTCAGGGACTGCGCCAATCAGCCGCTTAAAGCAACTTTGGCCGGGCGCCCGCCGCCTTCTCTCTGCCAATAGATTGAAATTATTAACTCAACGTCGGCATTATTTATCCAGACCGTGCGTACCTCCGTTTGATGACATCTATATTGGAATTAACTGAATTTAACTTGCCACTCTGCATTACTTATTTACTCGGCTGAAAGTAATTGTTTCACGGACTTCGACTGCTAATAACTGTTGGTAGAAAACAAAAAACAAAAAAAAAGAAAAAGAGCAGGGGGGGGCGAGAAAAAATTCTCAGGGACAAACAGAGCCCGGGTGTGTTTCTAATTTTGCCGATAGCCGCAGCGGCTAGACTCGCCTGGGAATTGTACCTCCCGCGTTTTCATTTCGGTGAAATCCCGTAAATGTTTACCGGCTTGCGCAACAGCGACCGCAAAAAAGGAGCTGAATGCCGGTTAGCTGCAATTATTCTCCACATTTACGGATAACGGTTATTTTAAAAGTGAATAGGGGAAAAAAGAGAGATTCATGAATTGTAAAAAATGTTACTGCTGCGCTTATATTTCGATACATGCATAGATGAGTCGGAGCGCAAAAAAAAGCTACAACATCTTAATAAAGTATTTAGTTGTTGGATGGAAGGTTTGCCTGTGTGGTTTCAGCTTGCGAGTGATCTGTGGCTTCCTGGTCGTGAGAATCGATGCCGCCGGCCAGCCAATAACCATACATCGCTTCGCTATCACTCCCGAGGGATATATACTAACCCATTCCCGGACTTGGTTGCACTAACCTTCCAACTTTGTGCCCACCTATCTTATTATGAATAGCCTGACTTCGCAGGCGTACTATTGAAGTTCCTGAAAAATTACACGAGTCCAAAACAATCTTTGTCGCAATCACCTTAGGACAAATGTCGAATGAAAATTCATGATGTCATCACCTTTTTCAAGACCCGCGCACTACCATTTTTTATTTTCCCTTTGCTTTTCGAACAGCACTGTCAAAATTGAATTACTTAATACCCTCCTTTATCAAAATGTACATTTTTCATTACAAATGTGCAATAAGACAAAAAGATTTTGCAAGTGGGAAGTTTTTACAGTTTTTAAACGATAATATCAAAATCAAATTTATTATAAGCGAGCTCATAGATCAAGCTATCCTTTAGAGATAAGAATTCCTCCTCAAATCAACGCCGGGGAATTCGCAATTAAGAACCAAGCCGTACCAAAGAGACTTTTTGCGCGGCAAGAATTTGCAAAGGGACCAATAGCATTCCACGAGAATTTGCGAGAGAAGAATGGAATTCGGCTCGTCCTGCATAGATTAACGCCTAACTCAAGAAATCGTAATAGAGTTGATGTTATTTGTGCCTTAATAGCCTACAATGATGAGCGGCTGAATTCGCGTAAATTTAATGCAACTAATGAAAACGTCACTCTCTTCGATGCTCGAGAAAGTACCATTAGTCTGCATCATATTACATTTATACCAACCAAAGAAAACAAATGAGCAAACAAAACTATTTTTATCTAGACGAATCGCTTTCTCATTTTACTTTAGACCCTTTACGTTGGTTGGCTTTTTTCGGTTTTCATTTTTCGAGTACAAAGTGATGAAATGAGCTGAACAAGCAGGCAGTAAATACCAGCAGAATTTTTAGTCAAAATCCGTCGAACGTTTTATACAAGCACACTCACGTATACTTTACGTTTACACATTCCAAGCGCAAATAACATGTAATTTGAATTTATGTATAAACACGCAACGTCGCATGTTGCATCATTTAATCAATTAATATAATGATAGTCGTAATACCAGTATTAGTAGATAATCAAGAATAAACACAGTGTAATAGCTTCGAGCAAATATTAAAACAAAAAAAACAGCGTTCCTTTTTGATTCACATTAATGATTGCTGCTGCAATAACAGCGTCTTAATATAAGTTGTCTGCAACTGAAGAGCCAAGTTATTGATTTCATTACGAACATTTTGTCATGCAAATAATTTATTTCTGAACAAATTATATAGCAAAATTATTAGATCGATTAAATCGGATTATCGACGACACAAAGGCGAACAAAGGCAAATGAAATGAAACAAATACTCTGCATGGCCTTAATACACACAGCCCGATTCAAGTTTCAATTAAACTCGTATCACCGGCAGATAACTTGATATCACAAGTTTATCGTTACTCGATCGGAGAGTTTGACTTTGTTTAACGTTTCGAAAATTGATCGAGCTCGTTATTCGATGCCACGATTATTTCATTTCTCGTTCCTGTTATTCGCGTCAAATCGACAATTTTCTTTCTTTGAATAATCTGCAGAATCTAGGACAAAAGTTCACGAGCCTTCTCGTTCTTAAGCAGTTCAAAAGTCATTTATCTCGCCGAAGAAAAGACCGTTATTTGGATTAACGCCACACAGTCCGGCCGACATTAACAGCTACCAAATAAATAAAATAAATGGCGCGCGCTTCAACTAATGTAATCTAGAAGTCGCTGCAAAATCCGACACATGTATGATAAAGAGCAAGCCGTATTACATCCCTGTATTTGCATATCCCCGAAAAAAAAAGCCAGAATGTCTAGACGCGCACGATAATTGCGCGCAAGAGAAATGTAATGGTCGATCTTTTCTGCCTCGTTTAGCGAACGTATTATCATACTTGAAAATAACCCGAGAATAACCAATTTATGGCCGAAACCGAAATCCGAAAAATGCGATATTGGTGTCAAATAGAAGCGGCAGATTTAATTCGCACTTTGTGAGTAAGCAACTCGGAGTAACAAAAATGAAAAAAAGGAGAAGAGCTTTTCCTCCGCGTACCACGCTATTTATGGAAATTAGCTGAGTTCGTTTTGAGTTTCTCTCTTGAAAATCCCGGGTAGCGTCCTGCACCACTATTTGCCCACCTAATTAGACGGAATTCATAAGTCACTTGCACCATCTTTATGTGTATACGGAGGGAGAGAGAGACAGAGAAAGAGCCTTTACTCCGATGATAATTTCCGCGCTGCGAACCGACCATATCTCAGTTACAATTTGTTTTCTTATTCTTCTTCAAAATCCCGCTTTGGAATAGCGTGGTTTTAATCCGAAGCTTTATTATGGGAATTACGTTTCCGCAAACAACAAGCCTTATCGCACAGAAATGGCGTAGAACAAATTTGTAAATTTGACATTCGCTTTTTGCTGCTGAAAAAAAAAAAAAAAAGAAAGTTGAGGAAAAATTTTTCCTCCCTTGCGACCGATTCTTATCCACCTTTCTGCAGTTGCAAGCTTACATGAAATCGTGCATAAAAGCTCTCGCAGGGTTGTAAAAAGCTTCGTGAAGAGCTTGCGAAAATTACCTCACGTGCTCAAACGGCGTGGTAGAATAAGTGGAGTGACGGTTATGAGATTTAAAAAAAAAGTGAGAGAAAAGGAAAAAAATAAATTGACAGCTGTCGGGCTCGTATTCAACTGTCTTCTTTTTGAGCGAGTAGCTTTTTTCAGTTGGCCGTAATTTTTTTGTTCGTTAGCGACCGAGAGACAAGTCCACGGATTTGCAAAGTCTTTTTTCGGACCGCCTCGAGGCATAGCGGCTCCTCGTCTTGACACCGGTGCATTCAACTTGCAACCTGTTGCTCAGTACCTCTCACTCAGACTCGCGCGTGCCGTCATCTTTCCGTCTCATCCGTCGTGGGTTACCCAGCTTTAATAATATCCGCGGAAAAATACCACGTCAACGAGCCACTCTTTTGTATTTGCCCTTTTAAAAGTGACAACAACATATAAAATAAAAAAAGAACACCAAAAACTTTTTTATTGAACAAATACATTTTGACAATTAATTATTACTAATTTGCAGAACTAAAAGTCACAGTGCATATGAGTGATAAAAATAATTTTAATTCAATTAACCGCGGCAAAGTGCGGGGACGTATTAAGTACGCCGTTTAAAGCTCGGGAGGATTTTCCTTTGACAATTAGCAGCGAGTCGAGTGCGTTGTCAATGATCACGAAACGAAAATTAAAAAGAACCGAAAAGTTAGGAGGGTTGACAGCAACAAAAAATGTTCCAACCTTTTGAACTGTAAATTGCGAGGAATGCAAATCGAAATGCAGAACAAATTTTAGCTTTCCGAGAAATCGAGATATAAAAGTGGCTGCATGGCACGCTGACGAGGGGTTTATTAGTAATTCAAACGACGTCCGCCTTGCCGTTAATATACCTTGACATACTCGCAAAGCAAACGTATAAACTGTGCCGGAAACTGAGCCATTGTCTAGGACCCCTTGGACGACTTCCGGTTTGCAATATTTCGCGATTCGCCGAACAGCAGGTGGTCACGCACCTGGGACCATTCGCACAGACCAATCGGAGGATCCCCCGCGTGTTCTAATATATTATCGGTGTCAAACAGCTGGTCACCAGGTGATGAACTGCACTGTCTTTTTCATCGCAAAACAGTAGTATTATTGATCATGCTGCTATTTTGTGACCCTTAATTGCCGCGTTGCTGTCATTTTGCAACGAATGTGTGTCGCTGTGAAGGACACAGCACTGTGAATATAACTTGTTGACGAATGCGATTTGTTTTCGGGGGCCGCTACTTGACAATTTCGTGACAAAGCTTGTTGCGATGAATTATTTGCTACACCACTTTACGAAAAATTAACATAATGTCGCGCGAGCCAAGGCTTTTCCTCTTTCTGCTTAGCATTTTAAAAATTTGCTCCAAGTAGATTTAATTCTCGGCGAGCTAAAGAATGATTAATAATTTACTTACATTTGATTCATGCCTCTTTTAAATAGAAACAAGATTCTTTTTCAAGAATATATGTAACAAATTTTTAACATAATTGCAGTCAAACTTATTATTGGTTACTAATGAAAATTTGTTCTTTCGTTTGTTGCAGGTGAGTTTGCCAGTTTTTTCAACAAAAACCATTGTTTGTTGCTGGTACTGTAAGTAAAGGAATTTTTTCTAACAGTTGTTTTGTTATTCACTGAGTGAATTAATATAGTAGAAAAGTATAAACAATTTTTTTCGTGGTTAAGAAATATTTATTATTTATTAGTGCATTAAAATGACGACGCTGTTCAAATAATAATACTTATGCTAATCGGATTTAGCTTGAAACGAAAAAAAGAATTTTCTACAAGGATTCACATTTGGTATGAAGAAAATCTCTTTTCCTTTACTGTCATTGGGATATTCCGGCTTTTCTCTGCGTAACCTTTGATGTTCTCCGTTACTTTTATCGCGTCTGTAGACAATGTGGTTTTGTAAAGACGAATCTCCTAACTAGGCTTCAGCTTAACTGATACGAGTGAACACAGCTAAGTAACAGTGTGAAAATCTCTCTGTTCTTATTTTTAAGTCTTTTAAAAGTAGATGTTCTAGCCCCTCTAGTCTTTTCATCTTCCACTCGCATATTATCTCCGTTTCGTTTGTAACCCTAATTCACTAATTTTGTGTTTGATGAAAACATTTATTATCTTTGCTGGATTCAACAAAATTCGACTACTTTAAGTTAGTACTAAAAAAGTAATTACATTAAAACTCGTAAATTCATAAATTAAATTTTTCATTTTATAATATATATTTTTGAATACCATCTTTTTGAATAATATATATATATATATATATATATATATATTATTCAAGAGAAAGTATCGATTATTTTTTTCGATTTCACGCCAAATGGATTATCATGCAACTTAAAGATGACGTTAACTTATGTCGGTGTTTATTTTTCAAAGCATTTCACGGTAATCTCAGTTGCAGCGAGTTAAAAACCAGGACACTAGAAAAGGAAAACTTGCGGTAGAAAAATTGCTCGTGCGAAGTTTTCTTCAACGGATATAAAACCGTAAGATGCGTCCACGTAACAAATTCGATATGTATGTATAGAAGCGCGTCAAAAGTTTTGTAAGCGAGGAAAAAAGCCGGATGACGAATATGAGTTGAAAATAGCCTGCATCTGACAGAACGCATCGACGTCACGCGTCCATTAGGGGACCTCGTGCTTTTCTTATCTTAGCATGATCGTAATGACAAAACGAACAAGATCCATCAACGCTTGCATTTTAATGAACGTGTTAGAAAGATTATTCAAATTGCATTCACGGCCGAAAATTACGTTCTGCCGGGTGTACAGTTTTTTTTTATTTTCCTTTTTTCTAAGCCTCACGTCTGGAATATAACCAGATACCTCGTTCTATATTTCAGGCAGGTCTCGTGTTGGAGTATATTCCGCCTTTTCCAGTCGAAACAGCACGTTTAGTCAATCGTAAAGAACGAGGGTGTCGAGGAACCAGTCGAGGGTGATTTCATCCCTTAAATCTCCGCAAGGGACGACATAAAAACACACGCGTCTCATATTTCGGTCTGACCCGCTTATGCGGTTCACATCAAAATTGTAGCTTATTAACAAAGTAGAGTGTTTTTGTAAGTCACCCTTTTAAAAGGTGCCGCTTTCTTTTTGTGGCATAAGAAATGATCATTTTTTCGGCAAATTTCAAACTTGTTAAATCAGACTGTCTAAAGAATGTATACATCGTTCTGTTATATTTATCATAATTGCATAAAACTAGTACAACAATTTTGTAACAACATTTAAAAAATAAATACCCTTTCATGACAGTATCATTTATCATTAACTCGACTTGTCATTTTATTTTAAAATGACTTACTAAAAGGTGCACACGTATTTTTTAGCTGCTGGTAAAAGGACTGGAAATATTCTCGTTGATGATTACGGGTTGTATGAAACAGCGCATTCTACTTCATCTCCAGGATTGCAGATACTCAGCCGGTTGGAGGTGTTCATTAAACGATAATTCAGTTGTCTCGAAATAATTCATCGTTCAACGCCAAGCCCTTCTTCTATCTCGTCGAGCGTTTTCCCAATTTCGTTGGGATATGGTCTTTCATCGAGAGCTGGTCTTCTTCAGCTCCCGTTCCACTTCTATAGGCAGTCTGATACTTGACTACATGTCGCTATCAATTTTCGCGTTATTATCGAGACTTCTATCGAGTTTTCCGTCAATCGACTTTCCTCCCATCTACTACGGAAATTACACTAGAAATTAAACGTGTTTTTTTTCTTTTTCTTTTTAAAACCGCTCAAAGGTAATGAATTTCTATTGAAACATTTTCCTGTCGTTTTCCCGAAAATTCGAGTATTGGCTTTCAAATAATTTAGTTTAGAAATTTCAAGAATCTGTGCCATGGCTTGATATTAATTATTTATCATCATATGTCTCTTTGACACACTGCCAAAATATAACAAGTGTTTTCGATTATCAGTAATATATTTAAACACGATTAATTGGCTTGATTTATAAAACGTCAAGAGAACGGATTGTTAGCTGCAGGCCTGGGTTACAAAGCGGGTTTTTGCGCTTCCAGTCAAGAAGCACAAACGCCGCGTTTCATAAACATAAATTTAATCTCGTCGACCTTTTCCGCTCAGAATGGGCTTAATTAATCGTGTAATTAAAAACACAAAGTAATCGCTGTTTGATTTTCTGGCGCAACAAAAATAAATGATATTCTTGCGTTAGGCAACAACTCTCATTAAGTATTCTCAAAGCGGCCAGCTCTAATATTCGCCGGTATTCTTGAAGCTTTGCAAGAGCCTCGCCGCAGCTGTAACTTTTTGCGCGCTACTTTTGCAAGTAACCCAAGTGCCTTCGTAGCTGCTAGTTTTCGAATTAGCGCATTCGTACTAAGGGCTTCTTGAAACTCGACGTTACTTAGTAAAAGGGATGAGGGCCAAAGACGAGAGCCCAACTTCGAAACCCGGAACGTGACCAACTTGTCCGGAATCGCATCAAACTCATCGCCGCGTCTGTCTCTCCTCTCAGCCAAGGAAACTCGTTGACTTTCAACAACGCACGCGCTGCTTTTGCAACTTCACTTTGTTGAGACACTAATTTCCTCAGCAAAATGCATCACCCATCTCGTTAGTTTGCGAACCCCCCTCTGAAGCGAGCTCTGTGTTTCAGCTTCATATACAAGCGAAGCGTTCATCGCCGCGAGATTAATCAAGAGTTTCCCGTCGTGAATCGTCCACATCATGCATACATTATTTCAGCCACCGTCTTTTTGTGTCAACTACTTACAAGCCCTTTATTGTCATCTAACTAGCTTCACCTTAAGAAAAAAGTAATTTGACTGGAGACAACAACATTTTGACCCGCATTATTTTCTATTCCCTCCATAAATTTGCAATGACATGTTGTTTATAACTTTCGTTTTCCCATGTAAACGGGGAATGTAAATCGTCCTTTATGAGCGCGAAAGTGAAGGCACATCCCCACACAAAATTAAGGCAAATTGCACGACGTTTGGCAATGCGCGCGAGGAAGCACCAAAATCGATATGCAAATCTAGGCGCAAATCCTAGTAATCTTTTGCCCCAGCTAGGTCGCAGGGGGAAGAAAAAGTAGAAGAAGAAAAGAGAGAAAAAAGAGATGGAGGAACGTTGATGGGCTATCGGAATGGCGAGCTATAAACCGGGGTTAGCTGAAGGATCGTGTTCGTGGAGCGCCTCCGACGACGGGGCTTTACCGAAAAGAAAAAGATGCCGCTTGACATCGACCCCGTCTTTGCACCTCACAGCCAGCGAACTTTCCAATTTGCCGATATCTGCCATCAAAAAGCCCCGCCCGTCGGCGGGATTACTTCATTTCACAAGACATCTATTTACACGCCGGCTTAACAGATTCATAAGCCCGGGCTCTATTGCAAATCGCATTTCCTCAAAGTCGGCAGCTCGACTTACGCACATCGCCCGGACAAAGCTACAAATTGGATTGCGGGCGCATATAATGGCCAGATTCTCCAGTTTTACGCCAGTGATTTGGGTTAATGGCGAATTCTCGGCGACACTCACACACTATACACTTTTGACGATGTTCTTCCATCCATCGTTTGATGCGAGGCGCGTCGCCCGATGCCTCACTTGCATATTTATGACGGCCTTTTATGAATATGAATTGCAATTTTAATCGTTCGCTGCATTTATGTATTGGCCAGTTTTCGAAGCTACAACAAGATTAAACCGATTTACATGTCGCCAGAGGTCTAGTCGGTTCTTTTCTTTGCTTTTCAGCTTTTCTCGGTTAATCCCCTGAATAATCGGTTGCGATCCACTGATTCTCTTTTCCGATTCCCTCGTTATTCTTGTCTAAATTAATTGTCGCTTTTATAACTTAAGTCCCGAGGCTTATGCGGAACATTATGTACTGCCGATTTAACATACATAAACTTAGTTTTAATCCTTATCGACACAGTGTCACTTCGGTAGACGAAAATTTCCAAATTAAGATTAAGTGTATTCTTATTAGAGTACATCTTAATTACTTGATAAACATTAAACTGAAAGACAAAATTGATAGCTTTTTAAAGAAGATTTTCGGTCGAAAATTGGTATTGCATTAAACAAGTTCATAAACTATCACTGAAAATAATGAAACTGCAAGCATAACAGACATGACAGTTAGGTCGGCAGTGTTGACGGTAACCTTTGCAGTACACACTGTAAACTTTACTGTCACGACTGCTGGCGTAACAGCTATGTCTGTTATGCTTGCAGTTTCATTATTTTTAGTGATTGACAGAAACAATAGATTAAAAAAAGGAGTTGACAAAAACATTCTTGTGATGTCGATCCCACTGTTTAATGTCAGGCTGTTTCAAAAAGCAGACGAAACTTGACTCAATTACCGTGGTTGAACGACACGATAATTGAGAGCAAGATTGATCGTCTTTTCTTTGCCTGGTTGACCTTCTTTAAGCCACTAGCAGATCCGAGGTCATTACTTTTCATTACCTGGAGGCATCGGGAATCTATCAAACACGTTTTTCATTGACTCTTATCCTGCGATGAATTCTTTCGACATTTTCTGCTCGCGAGGGGTTTCTTTTTTTGTGAAGCACGACAAAAGGACAAGTTTTATTTTATTTGAGATTCATATAAATACGACAATTTTCAATTACAAAAAAATACCTTCTTTCTTTTCTTCATAATTGTATAATCATTTTTTTATTTAAATTTATATACGCTTTTTTGTCATGAATATTGAACCAAAAAAAGAATAGACAAACATTCTTCAACATTATTATTTCATTGAATTATTCATAATGTTTTGTAAATTTGGCTACAATCCAGAAATTGGACTCATTTTGTTCATATTTTTCAATAACATTTATCAGTAAATAACATTTCCAAGCACGTATTTGAACACAAAAAAACAGGAAAAAAGAAATCGGTTAACGTGAATATTCTCGAGGGAAATATGTTATTAACTTTAGCGCGGTTGTCAATACGATCTGGGAATAAAGTTGGTCGAAAGAACAAAATGACGCAAGGTACGGCAAGTTTACACTAACCGAATGTCAGTTGTTCAATTGATAAAAAGTTTACAAACTTGTTCCATTTATGCGAATAGACGTCGAAGTATTTCAATATGAAACCCATAATTGGGGCTTAAACGAAAAAAAAATATTATGAAAGCTGCAAACTTAATGATTTATCGTAACAAGTAACCTACATTGTAGAAATTCGGGTGCAATTCATCATTCACGGACACGCGTTCACTAAATATATAAAGCCAAGGCCAATTCTTGTTAACGTGCAAAAATCTTGCTCAGATAACGGCAGAAAAAGCTGTTATTGAAATTTATGGTGCTGCTCGGTTGATATCAAATTTCGCAAATATCCAATTTATCTGGACCCCGCGCGAAATATGTGTGTACTTGTTATTTCCTCGTGTCCGGAGGAAATGTTTAATGCCGAGCCGCGTAACACCAGTACACAATTAATCCAAATGACGATCGACAATGCTCAATGGCTATCAATGATCTGACAGCCGTTGGTGTTCGATTTATTACAACGTACTAATGAACCGATGTGCGATAGTACAAATGTCAGTGCTACGCAATTATTCGCGATTTTCGCCTCAAATTATACGCGATATGTTAACGTGAAAATTTGATCTCTGCAAAAATAACAAAAAATGCAGTTTAATTTTAAAGTCAAATTTAAAGTAAAATAATTGTTATTTAATCCATCATTTGTTGAGACCCTATAATCTTCAAACAGTAAATTAAATATCACCTTTTTTGTATTTACTTCATCATTTTAATAAAACACTTTAACGGGGTTATGATACTCGAATTTAGAGTTATTACAGGATTATCGGGTCCCTGTTCCACGAGCCGGAAGAAAACGGTTCTATGGTTTTCGTAATATTCTGCCATTCATCCCAACACCTGACGTCGCGATATACTTTAAACGCAACAGCTCCAGGGGTGGCTGAATTTAACGGGGACAAAAGACGTTGTCCTCTCTCTCTCTCTCTGTCGGGCAATGCGCTACATTGAAAGCAAAGCGAGCTCAACGCTCGCGCTAATTAGATTCTAACAATTTATTAGATCAGCCGGGGACCTTCTAACCAGCCACACGAACCAGCTTTTGAGACGCCAATGAAACAGACAACCGACTCGTTTCCTGGTAACGATGTCCCGTAGCTCGCGATCTTCTCGGATATCGCTTAATTAAGCTTCTTCGTAAATTTTCGAGTTGAAATAATACGGTATTCGAGATAACTGCGCATTGAGGTGTCAGTTTCACCGACAGATTGGCTTTGAAATTTAAATTTCGATTACATTAAATTAATCTCAACTTGCATTTAACAAAGTAAATAACACAGCTCACGAGAAATACTTATTGACCATTCATATAATCTAACGATTGCGATAAACAAAGTTGCAAATCGCTTATCTAAGCCGCAAACATTAATTACTTTCAGTTGAAACTTAGTTGTTATGTGATTATAACGAAATGTTTCTGGTTACTTCAATCACACACTGTGGCAAAGTAAACCATAATAGTTATCGGTTATCGTAACTACGTAATGCGGTTATCCCGAATATAACAATAAATAGGAGCTCTTCCATTCAAGCTCTTCTATTGTTTAGTTAAAACGTCAAAATTTGTCTCAGAGAATAACGCGAATAAATAATT
This sequence comes from Idris sp. 1 HC-2018, assembly GCA_022817325.1. Lineage (NCBI taxonomy): Eukaryota > Metazoa > Arthropoda > Insecta > Hymenoptera > Scelionidae > Idris > Idris sp. 1 HC-2018. The sequence goes on along the minus strand of JABFPM010000559.1, from coordinate 7,823 downwards.
TCATATACTAACTGCATTCAGTTGTTATCCTTTGCAAACAAAAGAAATTGCAAATCCAGTTATGTATGACAGTGTTATGCACTCTAATTTGTCCATTAACTTTATGCTCCGTCTTTCGTCGTTTCTTGTTAAATAATAATTTCGTACGTTACATTGTCAATTTTATTTTTCCCTGAAAATGAACATTTAATTTGAATCTTTCATGCAAAATCATATTGTAATATCAATTTTCACTCGTGTCATTGTATAAAAAAACTAAAATTTGATTTGTAATTAATACTCTGCGGAAAGTTATGAAAATTTAAATGGGTTAACGTGATGTTTACGATGAAAAAGTTGGTTATTAAATACCTCGTTATTAGTTATACTTCTACGCAATATCTCAGGAGATTATGTGAGACGTGGCTGATAACGATCCTGTTGAGGATACAGAATGATAAGGCTCATTTTACTTTGCGCAATCTATTCTATAGTTAATCGACTTGACACGGCCCTGTCGCTTTTGACGATGCATCCTTGCAAGTTTGCACATTATTCACGCACTCGCGTTGCTTTGAAAACGTTGTTATTAATTCAGATCAACACGCTCTCGAGGTAATAAATAATGCATCCAAATTCATGCTACAAAGTAAAGTCAATCATAATACGCGCATCGTGAATCTTGATGAATGAATTCCCTCATTTTAAGCCTGGCATGCCGAACAAATTTGCAACCCAGCGATGCTCAAATTTGTTCATCCACTTTGCGCTGTGATCCGTTTTTTTTATTACAATTGTTTTTTCTTTTTTAACTCATTCATTGATATTAAAGTAATGAAAAATTATGCAGCGAGAAAATAATATTATTTCAAACACTATTTCATAACAATTATTTCGATGTGTTTATAATTTAAAATAATTCAAGCCTTTTTCATTTTGCTTTTCATCTATCTTCCAGTGAATTAGAGAATTTCATTATTCTACATGTCAGTAAAAGATTAGGTTACCATCGATTTTTGAAGTACGCAATACTGACAAATTTACGGGATATGTGAAGATAACGAAAGCATTTTGTGCATCGCAATTAGGAACATTTATATAAAAAAAGAAAAATTGATTTCTGTAACTTGAATTATATGATAACTTTGACAAATTTTTCTATTTGAATGTCAACTTTGTCATAGAATAAAAGAAAGCTCGAATGTGTAAAGTCAACTTAAAAGATAACAGAAAACAAGTTTCAGTTTTATTGTTATCGATTATTTTGATAACAATTTTTATTTCCATGAATTTAATCTAAAAAAGTGTTGCATTGTTCAAACTTTTGAATAAAAAAAAATTTACATGTTTGAAATAACTAAATCGTTTATTAACTTTAAAAATTTTTTACTAAAATATTGAAAACAGAGATAAAAGGTATTAAAAAGTTTTTTCAATAAATTTTTATGAGCTTTTTTTAACACCATCAATACTGAAATATTGGTTGAAATTGGTACAACAGGAGTTTATTTCAAAATAAAGTTAAAATTAGTTATTATTTTGTAAATTTTCTTATTTATTATTATTATTTTGTATAATTACAAATTTATTATTCAACATAAATCAGATTTTTTAGTTTAAAGTCCAACTCTAATAAAATGTTTTGTTCAACAGGGACGGTGTAATCGAGAAAAGCCTCCATGCAAGTACTTCCATCCACCACAGCACCTGAAGGACCAGCTTTTGATAAACGGTCGAAATCATCTGGCACTAAAAAATGCAGTGATGCAACAGATGGGTCTCACTCCAGGACAGTCCCTCGTACCTGGTCAGCTACAAACAGTGGTGAGTCCTCTTCCACGTCTCAACCAAGCTACAAGCACTGGTTCTTTCAAAATTATTATTATTATTATATGTTTTACTTCATTTTACAACACACGTGGCTTCATCTTAATTCGATAATTTCTTTCGCTCGTACATAAAGATTCTGTGTTACATTTATGTGTATACTTATATCTATCTATATACAATAAACAATTTATATATATACGTAGAATATTTGTATGCATATACGTGAACAAGTATATGTATATATTTATCATCTGTTGTAGTAGTAGTTTTTTCGTAGACATTTCAATAATATTACGTAATCGCGACAAAGGCACTTATCTTTGAGTCAACTATAAATTTCCAGTCACTAATGACAAAAATAAAAATGATAAAAAAAAGATTAAAGTGGAGGGAGAACAAAAATCAGCAATGAGTTGAAATCAAACCAGTACAATCAATATCAATTTAACAACCGAATGCTTGGCAAAAACAAATCAGTGCCTTTCTCGTGTGTTGCGTTTGCTGAATGCGTTGATAATTTTTAAAGCAGTTAGCACGCTGCATGTTTTTAATTTTTATACGGCCTCTACCCGATCGATCCTGTCGCGCGAGGCGTTTTGATTTCATTCCACGAAATTGAGCAATAACGATTCGGCGAGGACAGTTCGATGTTCTTTTCATTCGACAATTAATTTGAACGAAAAAAGGAAAACAAATGTATAGTGTACACCCAAAAAGTAATTTTCAAATAGTATCGGAATCTCTATTTTATCAAATGTACTAGTTTGTAAAGTAAATGTTTTCTTTCAATTTTATGAAACTAGCTTCGGGCAACTGTTTTTTTTTTCATAAATGATAATTAATTAAAGTTTCACATTTGAGGTCATTAACACATACTTTATAATCATTGAACAATTTTTATATATGTGATCGATAATATGATCGCCACGCCACGTGATGATATCGAGCTCATAACACACTTGTATGAACGCCTGTCTGTTCCCTATGTTTGCCGCTGTGACGCTCGTGGTTATGGTTGATTGTTGGTGTGTTCTCCAATTGCATCATTGGTGAACAGGAGGCCCTTCCTCCTACTCAACTTCAACAGCAAATCCAGCAACAACTACTTGCTACCCACGCCTTTATGGTAACTCTTGGTTTTGGTTGGCTTACACTACTTATTTAATTTATTTTTCTTTCTTTACAATTTTTTTCAATCCTTATTAACACTCAACTATTTTGATTTCTTTAAATAAATGCTGTTATTAAACTTTATTGGTTTGTTCTTTAACTTCGAAATACTTTTGTGTGTTAATGGGGGTTAATTATACTAATTTTATGACCAAAAGGAATTAATCTTTTATTTGATTGAAATTAAATTGTTTATATATATAAACTTTATTCGTTTTGGTCTTAGACTTAAGCACAAAATAAAAATGTGAAGAATTTTCTTTGATTGCTAATTAGGAATCTTCACATTTTTATCCTTAGGTTAAGTAATGTCTGCACGTAGACGTGTTTGAAATTAATAGTAGAAAAAAAATTCAAAAAAATGGATGGTTATATCAAATGTATGAACGATCCATTTTTGATAAATACTAACACGAAGTACTATGAATGTTTAAATATTTTCCATTCAGTTAGTGAAAACCAAATTTTTGTTTGGAATTTTCAAATCGATTAACAAAGGATTGCCTTTCTGTTCATTTGTTAACAATAACAAGTTTTCAGTTACAGTGATAATAAAAATATATACACGCATTTTTTTCTTGTAACATTATTTTTTACTCTTTTTTTTAACATTGTTTTGTTGATTCAACTTTTATTTGTGTCATAAAGTTACAGTTCAACGTTTATAAAACTATTTTTTTTAGCAATGTAGGACTTTTCAAAATAAATATATAACTTTATTGCTTACTCATCTATAAAACAATAAAAGTTTGAAAGCGTAAATAATAAAATTCATAATTAGCTTTTGAGATTCTATACAATGAACAACTTGAAATTGTGCTTCGGCAAGTACTATATGCATGGTAGTGGAAGTACGCGCGATGCACGTGAACGTGCTTTTGCAATGAATAATTTTGTTAGAGCACGAATCTGCATGATACGAGGCAGTGAAGCATTCAGGCACACTTTTCCAATGTTTCTATGCCTCGTCTAATATTCGATTACCTCTGTTTCGTAGCTTGCTTGCGAATCGGTATTTTTTTGAAAAGCTTTTGTGTCATTTTAATTTTCGGCAAGTTTACTTCTCTTTCTTTATTCTATTACTCCTTGTAAATATTTGTACTGCCGTATTTTAATCTACAAGAAGATTTAACGCCTCTCTCTTAGTATCCAACAGCAACAACAACAAAAATGAAACTAGAGAGAAAATAGAAAAAAATACCTTATAACACAATATGCAAAAATCCTAAGTAATCTATATTCAAAAAGAAACTTTCAACATGTTTGTTATATAACACTGCTGCTTACTTTCAACAATAAACTTCATACCGATGCGCATATGCATAAAAAACTAATCTCACGAAAACGTGGATTTGAATGATATATGTTTTCTATTTAATTAATAATAACATTGAAATTGTTTTTCGCAAAAAAAGAATGTTTAACTAATTCTTGTATCCTGGATGTTTGTCCGGGATGTTGACTGTTTACAGGCGACCAATCCGTACCTGACTGGGATGCCGCAAGTGGGAAACACCTACAGTCCGTATTTCGCGCCGAGTCCGATAATGCCGGCTATTATGGGCCCGGCAGACCCAACGGGTGTGGGCAGTCCCTTAGGAGTGGTGCCGCAGACGGTCGCGATGCCGCAAAAGATGCCGCGAACAGATCGCCTCGAGGTATGTCTACCACCAACCTACATTCGACCAGCTGGGGCCCAACATGGCGCCGCGGGGGCCCAGTGCCCGATGGCTGGGCCCAACCAAGCGCCCGTGTACCAGGTCCCGGCCGCCGGCGCTCCCCAAAATCGCGTGTCGCCCGTCTCCACGATACAATCTGTTAATCAATCCCTGTCGTCTCCCACCACAACCGCCACCTCCGTTTGTGCACCTATTCACAATCCTCATCTAGCCGCCCCCCTCCACAGTCTCGTCTACGTCCATGCTTACTACGAGGGGCCCTACGTACCCATTTACGTGCGTACGTAGTTCGCCTGCGGCTAACAATTTTTCTAATAACTTTTCTATCGGTTTTTTAACACGTTACCATGGATAGACATAGTTTCGGTATTTTTATGAAACAGAGTGTTGGGCTTTTGAAAAATTCTGAGACGGCAAATTGATGTTAATTTCTTTTTATTTGTACAAGTTGGACAATAATTGTAAATGTATAAAATATTTCCTTTTTTTCAACAAAAATATGACATGTCATCAGTGTAATTGAAAAATGGATGCCCCGCTGTGTACGGGATGAAGTTAATTCATTTGAGAATTATTGCAACGGTGTACCGGTATATCATGTTCCACAATCAATTTGCCTCTTGTATTCTAAACATCTGAACCAACTGTGAAATGATCTTTAGCTTTATTATGTGATACATAATAATACGAATGTAAATTATATTACAAGATGAATTAGTCAGAGGATAAAATTTGAACCAACCGAACTTTTAGAGTTAAACTTTTAGCATTATAGCGAATTTAAATTAAATATAAAAAGTAAGCCGGATAATCAGTTTCGAGTAAAGTGTTTAAGAATAATCGATGAGATTTTTTTTTCTTTTTTCTTTGAGTTTCGAGTATATTGAAGTTAGGTAGTGTAAGAAACAATGTACTATGAATGAGTTGAAAAGTATATAGTTAAATCGATAAATAATTGCGATTGTTCGTTAAAAATCAGTTACGAAATCGGAATAATATTTTATATATTCCTAAAAAACCGTTTTAGTAGTTTAATTTTAAATGTTTTAGTAATTATCGTTTTTATTAAGTTTAACGATTTTGTAGTTTTATGAGATTGTTCTTTCAAGAAAATCCATTAAGATTTATTTGAAATAAAGATCAAGCGCTCAGTTGTGAGAAAACAAAAAGAAAGTTAGTTTTATTGTTTGGCTAATATATTTTCGGATATATCGTAGTTGTATAAAATAAAATCCTTCAATATCTCAGAAAAGGATATTAATAATTGAATCAGAATAAATTTTATAGTAATTAAAAATAAATCAATAAACTGTTTACTTTAATGATTTTACATTCGTTAGTTTTAATTATTAGATTTATTTTACAATAGTTTGTTTATAATTGAGTTTTTAATTATTTAAACATATTTTATTTTTATTACTGTTAAATATTATTATTATTACTTATTTATTTTTAATTAAAAATTTGTAATTCAATAATTTTAATATTTAGAATAAGTTGCATTTTGTAATTTATTTATTTAATAATTTTTACAAAATACCTAACATGGTTAAAACATTGTGAATAATAAAATATCAAAATAAAAACGTTGAATATCAAGCAATATTTTCGCTGAAATTCCTTGAAATAATATTCATTAGAGTTATATATTTTTAACAATTTTATAGATTCCTTTTTTTTCATTATATAATACTGTATAATTTACGGTTGGTATCAGGATCCAGAAGAATTTTATTAAGTAACATGACCTTTTGAAAGTGAAGTCAAGTTAGCATTCAATTAAATATTATAAAGTTGATGAGCGTTTCAAATAAAAAAAATATACGTCACGAGTAAAAGAAAAGAAGAAAAAGAAAACAATATTTTTCTCATTGTAAGATACGCATGATGCTCGGCTGAAATTTTTTAAGCCCGCGGGATTATTCGCGTTTCGCGAGCACGTCGATTTCCCTGGAGTAAGCACAATTTTGCTGTACATTGCGGTTCCCGTGATATTAAAAGAAAAACGTGGCAGCCACGCGAAACAGTTCTCATATATATATATATTACAAATTATATATACACTGGACAGAAAAAAAGGCCACCTAGTTAAAATCAAAATTTAGGCCACTTTCAAGCCGTCGTAAGTTCTATAATTTTCAATCATTTTAGATCAAAAGTGACTGGCTTTGTTTTGCCCTTCTATGAAAAAGATGCGAAAATGCAATGAAAATTTCAATTGGCCGTAAAATGGCCATTTTTCATGGAAAAACCTTTTTTTTCATTTTGTTAAGAAAAAAATTAATTTTTAAAAACCATAGGTTGTGCGGAAAATTTTTCCCATACACCCATGGAAAATTGGTAAAGTTTTCGTACCTAAAAATCTTTTTGTTTACAAGCTATTTGCATAAACAAAAAAAAATTCTATTTTTTCGCAAATGTATCTAAAAGTTGAGACTTCAAGCTTCAATCTAAAAAAAAAATTCAGTTACGATGAAAATTACAGAAGTTACGACGGCTTGAAAGTGGCCTAAATTTTGATTTTAACTAGGTTGGCCTTTTTTTCTGTCCAGTGTATACATATTTTGTTGGATGGGAATCCAACATTACTAAATTATAAACATTGATAATAATCTAGTAATACGAAGTAATAAAACAAATATCGTATTTAGCTAAGAAGTAAAGTACGAGGATTGAAACGACCATTTAAATAATTAGAATAAAATAATTCAAAAATATCTTTACTATAACGAAGTGCAAATGCAAAATTTTCATCAGTATATCATTTGATATAAAAATGTATATAAAAATAATAAATTGATTAAAAAAATATTATCAAACATGATTTCGTATCAAAACCATAATTTATAACTAATTAATGTCAATACTCTCGAATTTCAAGTTTTTCAACCAATTTATGGTTTCATTTGAATTGAAATTCCTACTTAAATTACCACAGAGATAAATAAACATACCGAAATTAAACAAAACGGATTAATACTTACCAATATAACACCAGTCGTGATACAATTTTTTTATTTTCGTATAACTACAGTCTGTTGAAAAATAGTTGAAGAAAAAATATCGAATCTAATTCTGTGCGATTGAATCTACAATTTTTTCTAGCATCAAAAGTAACGTTGAATTAACTGAAGAATAATTCATATATTTTACTATCTACTTTAT
>JABFPM010000558.1:0-27150 GCA_022817325.1 Idris sp. 1 HC-2018 | reverse complement strand
AATCTGCTTTTTTTGAATATCTATAACATTTTCACCAACTTAATAAAAAAAGTAACAAAATTTAAAGTATTTACTCTAGACTCTGTCGGTAATTTAGGTTTCAACATTATACATTTTATATAATTAGTAAATAAGTTATTATCAATTTATTTAAATGCTTAACATGAATTAACACGTTTAATAGATGTAAAACATTTTAGATACAATTAAAAAAAATTATTCGAGATTTTTTGAGTCCCCTGAACCCGAAAAATATTCCGGAGGGTGTGCTTCTCAACAAATTTTAATTTTTTTTCGCTCTAACAGGAAGTTAATTCTGGATCTGCTCATATTTATTCTTTTCATACTATAGTTTTTTTTCTACTTAATGATTTTGTAAAACATGTGTAATAAATAAATAAATTCTCTTTTCAAATAATTAAAAATTATCAGTTCAACTAAAAGTTTAGCAATTTTAAGAAAAGTTAATGACATTATGAATTAAAATGAGTGAAACTTTGTTGCAATTTTTTTTAATACGAAATTCAAAAAGTTATTTTTGTGTTTGAATAATTCGCATGAAAATTAATTATGAATTTTCAATATTCAATAAGTACATTTTTGTTTTGTTAAGATCTAGAAATCAAACATATTCTTAATTTGCAAAACAAGTTTTTATTATATTTTTCCACACTGAAATAATTTAATTTCATACATTTCTTATATATGGATAACTTGTGAAAAATTCATTTGCCAAATAAAAAAATCCGTTCTTACAAAACCCTTTACATCATTCGACAATAAAAAAACTTAATATCCTTACAGCATTTTTACGTCCACTTCTTCCATTAACAAGTAGCACATTAATCTCTAAAAGCGATTTAGTTGCATTACTGTTGCAACAAAGAAAATTCAATTTTCACATTATCACACTCAATTCACTGACCGTTTGTAGATTAAATTTTGACGGCTTGAATTAAGCTGTCATGAATCGTTTCATCAGCTTACGAAAGATTAGAATATAATAATTCGTAAAACTTTTTTTCATTTAGTGTAAGTATTCATTTTCTTTGTAAAGCATGTTTAATGATAAAATTGTTTCACTATATGAGATTTTGAATTTTAATTTAACCTTCTTGTTGAAAGCTCTATTATTCAAAACAAAGTTAAAATCACGTATAAAAATAATTGTTTCAGTTTAATAATATGATTTACATTGGATAATATAATAATTTTATATTATATTCTACATGTTTCATGATACTCAAACTTTATATCAAACCTACAAGAAAATTTATTAATTCATTTAGAATGCATATAATATCATAATTCTAAGCTATAATGTTCACGTAAACTAACACAAAAGAGCCTTTTATATATTATATATTATTTAATAAAAACAAAATTAATTGAAAAATGTTAAGTCTAAAAATATATTTTATTTGTTTATACAGAAAACTAACTAAATTTTCTAAATCTCAAAAAAGGCTGAAACAAAAACAGCAGAACTTAAAGTCAAGTAATATTAGTGAGTTTTACTAGCAAATATATAAACAAAAGTTGATCTAGTTATGGGAAAGTAGTAAAGCATCGTGTATGTTAAACAGCGGAAAAAGTCACTGTGTCTAACGGTCTTTAACTAATATTAAAATCCGTGAGAGAAATGTTCAATAATTCATAATAACAAAGGCAAAATATTGAATTAAATGTGCTGGTGATGCATAACTAGTTTCAGTTTATGATTCTGTTAACAAATTAATTACATTCTTGTTATAATTATTATTGTTATAACTAACAGAATTTGCTATTCTGTACTGCACTTTTTATGTACTGCAATTAATAAATCAACTCTTAGATTAGATCAAACATAATAAAAATTGTTTAATAAGTTAAATATTGATTAAAAATCAATCAATTATTCATTTAAACTAATTAAAAATGATTAAATGATGAATAAATAATTAAAAGGAATATTTTTAACATTTTTCAGAAAAAATTATTTTTCACGTAAAATATCATAATAATTCATGAATAAATAAAAAGCTCAATCGCACTTAGAAACATTTAAAAAGTTTATTTTTAAGTTATGTGTGACGCAGTGCTATGAAAGTCCGTTAACCAAATTAACTCAATTTCTGAGGCAAAGATTAAACACGTCAACATGAATATTCATTTCTATATTCTACAACGTATGCACGTTTTGCCTTTAATTAGTTCATTGTGGTTACATCTTCAAATGTGATATTAATACACATGATTTTATTGAAGCATACAACAACATCAGTTACACTTGTAAAATTAATGGATGAGAGATCATAAAAATCTTGTTTAATGTAAAGCAGAAAAAATAGCATTTAAAAAAAGCACTTTTACAATGATATTTTAATGCTAAAATATTGCAATCAGAGGAAAATCTTGAAAATCATAATAAAATAAAGTAAAAGAAACAACATTTTATATGAAAAATAAAATTCGTCCATAATATAAAATGCAAGGGAAGGTTACGATGTATTCAATTTGAAACAGATTGAAAAACATCTCGAAACAAAGTTTAAGGATCACGTGAATCATTCAGAGAAGCAAAGTGTAATTTATAAACATACAGAAAAAATTCAAATTTACCAACGGGACTTATTTATAGTAAGAATAAATTATTTGATTTTATTATTTATTTATAAATACACATTATTTAATTTGCTTAAATACAATTTTTTTTAACAATTAAAGTTGTATGTTAGTATTTAATTTTAAAGTGAAATATTTCTTTTTGTCTCAGTGAAATACGAAATCTAATTTCATTTTTATCATCATTTGTTGTATAAATTAAAAAATGATTTATATTTTAAATATAACTTTAATAAATATTAAATAATAAGTAATTTTATTCCAACAAATATTTATAAAAAACATAATTAATGTAAATAAGGCAATCAAGAATTAATTACTGGATTAGAAGTAATGAATAATTGTTGCTGTAATTAAAATAGTAACTTTTTTCATAATGTTCTTGAAACTATCGTTTGCTTTAATTAGATGAATAATGTCGCAACGACTTTAATTTATAAAAAGCTAATTTTGATAACAATTTGCTCTTAACACTTTTGTTATCGGTGTTGCTTTAAAGCAACATATTTTATTTTTTAATATTTGTTATTAAAACGGTTAAAGTATCTTTATAATTTTTTGATACAGTGACATTAATCTGTTTTTGTTTTAATTTCATATCAAATTCTCTTATTTTAAATAAAAGAGATGCAAATTTTTATTAGTGAACATTACCTTAATGTCTGAAAGTTTGTATGATTATATATTATGTTAATTATTATTAGAAAGTTTAACATTTCGTAAACGAAATGTCTCAAGATGTTTTAACAAATATTTATGTTTACTTGTAAATTAATTTAATTTTTATTAACCGTGTAACGCCGAAACCCATTTTTTATTAAAAAATCATGATTAATGAGTTTTTCTGGGGTTTAAAATGTGAAAAAATTACAAAAATGCAAAAAAAAAAGTTGTTTTTGTTATTTTTAACCAATTGTTTATAACAAATAAACTAATTGTAATGGTAAAATAAGTTGTACTTGACGAGATAGCATTATATTTAACTTAATTTTATCATTGAATTTCAAAATATTAATAAAAAACGAAAATGAACCTATGTTGTGATATTGCAACTTTCGGCGCTAGAGGGTTAATTTAGAATATTAATTAAGTCAAATAAATTGACCAAAACGAAAAATAAACTACTTTATTAAAAAAAAGATATATTATCTTTATTTTTCTACTTATAAATACATTTTGGATATATTTTTAATGAAAAAAGAGTTGTAAAAATATTTTTTTTTTCAAGTTATACATTGAAGATTCAGTGAAAGTAAAATTTGTTTGACAGAGATCAAAAAACAATAAAGCAAAGAGCAAAAAAAAAAACCTATTACTGTCACTTTTTTCATCCCTATTTTGTCTCTTTTTACTTTTAATTAAGACAGTCCTTAACAAAGTTTTAATGCATAATAGTTACCTTTTTCAGATCTTCTGACTATATTTAAATATATTGTATTAGTATTTTGTTAAATATACACAAATTTAATGTATAAGTTTTATACTTTTAAATATATAAAGATTACTATTAATAATTGATTGAAAGTAAAATATACTTATCACACATATATGTGCGTTTGAGTAATAATTGTTTTGGTAAAAAGATCATTTTGAATAATAGCATTGAAATATAGGCTCCCTGCTGTTCCACTTATAATGTTTTCTTTAGGTACAAAACAATTTGTTATATTCTATTAATAATTCAATAAACCTTTTTTTACAGATACGCGCAAAAAATGAAATAAAAACTTTGCCTTCCTGTTTGAAAATATAGACCGAGATATAACTTGACAATATATTTCAATAAAGCTTGATTATACTTTCCACAAGTTTTGATATAACTCATTTTTGTTGGCTGTACAATTTTAAATAGCAATAGGAAACTGATTTTCCCAATAAAAACAAGTATCGCATAGTTTGGGTATCTCAATCTTTATTCAAAAAAAACTTTAAGAATAGTGTAAGGTTGCTTATAAGCTAACTGCTGAAAAATGGTTCCATTAAGTAAATGATCATTTCGGAAATATTGTATTTTCTTTTCACTTTTTTGGATTGTTCAGAAATTCTTATAATTAGACATTTTAATAATTAACCATAAAAGAAATTAACTTATAAACTCAGAAACTGTTTTGTAAATTTTTTAAACAATTGCTGGATTGTTATATTTTAATTTAAATTACAAATGTACCTTATCAGGTAACTTTACTTGAAATATATGTTTTCAACTGAAAAATTTAAATTAAACTTGTTTCAGTTTCAGCAAAATTAATCGTTATCTTTGACAAAAAAGTATTCTTAAATTACAGACAGTCTGTTAACAATTGAAGCTAACTTTGTATAGTGTCATCACTATATTAAAAGAATCTTTTGATATAATTTTTTAATTTAATTTCAGTGTAGAATAAAATTGAGAAACAAATCATTTATTATTAGTAATCAACACATATGCATGCCACTTGTTGAAATACAAATTCTACGAGCAAATTTCGAGTAATGTGAAGATTCATTAAAAGCCAGCTTTTTATCAAACAGAATTCGTCAGCATAAGATTTGTGTAATATTACAACATTGAAGCATTGAACAAACATATTGAGAATGAATCATACACAATAAATGAAAAACTGCAAAATAAAGCTTGAAAAAAAGAAAAAAATCATTTTCATTCATTTTTTTTAAATTTTACCATTTTGATTTTAAAGAAGGAGATCCAAATAATTGAAACTCCAAGTCGGCACGAAAAACATTTTTTCTAATTGGAATTCACATTGACATACGCGATGTATTAGACGTCGCGTGGCGTCGCAATGCCGCGAGTCGACTAACAAAGCGAGCGTCCCGACGCCGACGCTAACAAATACACGTGCCCAAACACTCATGCGCACGTCAACCACCGAGTTATCGTTGATATGGCGTATGACATAAATTCATGATATTTTGATGAACGGCTTTTTCGTCGAGTGTGAGTAGCATCACAAATTGGATTTCAACTTTCATTGATTATCCCTAACCGATATTCACACTTTGGTTCGCAAAGGATGTATTACGATTTTATGCAAGTTATAAATATTATATTTATTTTTGTTGAGTTCATAAGTTTAATCAAATTTTTAATTATAAAATAACCAATTATTGTTTAATTAATAATTTTTATTTACATTCATTGGAATAATAAAATTGCGTTTGATAATAATTTTACTCGGATTTTAATTTTTTCAAAGACAAATATCAAACAATATAAAACATGGTAATTTTTTCATTTTGCGTGTATCTTGGTATAAAGAAAATACGGAAATGTGTTGTTATAAAATAGTAGCAGTGACAGAATTTTATACTAAAAGAAAATATCTCTATTTAAAGATTTTTTTATTTGGTATTTTTACTTATTAATTTGTGTATTATAATTTTTTAAATTTTTATTTTCTGAATTATCTTCGGTTTTATTTTAATCAGTTTTTATCGTCTTGATAGTTAGATTATAATTTGTTCTTTTTTAATTGCCGCTTGTTTCTGAAGAACTAATTACAAAATAATATAATCTCTTCAGATTTAAAAATTGTTTCCAAAAAAAAATTTTCAACTAATGTTTGAAAAACAATCAGAATCATAAAAAACTTCTTGAAAATATTATAAAATACCTTTGACTGCGTTTCCTTTTTTTCGCCGCTGTTTTTTTCCGTTTCTTAAAGGAGTTGTCATCGATCTTATCGATTTGTGATTCTACGGAACTTGATTTGACACGCTCACCTGACGCGTATGGATTATCCTTGACACTCATAAGGTTAGAAGAAATCCGCAATATATCATCAGTTGAGTCCTGTGGCTTCAAGTATCCTATCTTTACAGCATAGTTCAAAGCCTCACGAATGTAATTCTTCATCTCTTTATCATCTTAAAATTAACAAACATATACTCTTTCTAATTTTATTGAGTACCATGTTATATAATGCTGTACGACATATTGTATAACATTTTTGCGATTGTAATACGTATACATTTTATTTTGACTATATGCAGTAATTTTTTCATATTTAATAATTTTTATTTAATATAAATTTAGTAAAAAAACATTTTATAATAATATATATTATATTGTTTATGTTGAGATGTCTACTTGGAAATGAAGGATTAATCAGGATAATTATGATAATTAGCAGTTTTTAATATTAAAAATGTATTTCAAAGTTACAAATTAAACTTTTTTTCAAACAAATCTACTTCTTGAAATGATAAAAGTTTAGTTTTCATACATAGGTTTTTAACTCATTAAATTTTGTAATAAACAAAAGTACGGCAAAAAACTTTAGTTATCAAAATTTAAAAATTCATTTTGAGAATTTTTTTTATAAAATTACGTTATTTTAAACTAGAAAAAAATTTTTCAATGCTTTATTTATCACCAAATTGAAATTTCATTCATCTATTGAGTTATTTATTAATGCTCATAATTGATTAAATTCAAATCACAATTTCTTTTGCGATATTTTCAAGTATAAGGTAATTGTGATAGCAAAGAAATTTAATTATATTATTTAAAATATATTATTAAAACTAAATTTAAAATTATGTTTTAGTCTTAACAATAATAATAATTTTAAATAAAAATCATATTTTTACAGTAAATGTATATTTTTAAGTTAATTTAAAAACATCTAATAACTTATAAGTCAGAAATATGTAAAAAATGCAGTCATAAAACTCAATTGTTTTATTCGTAAAAAATAGTTAATATTACTAAGGTTTGACATTAACTTGTAAATTTTAATAATAAATTTAATTTTTCACATACTTTTTTATATTAATATTTTAATACAATTATTTGTAATTTGTGATATTCTGAATTAATTATAAAATATTATAATTTTTTATTAAATAGAATCAGAGAGTAAAATCGACCGCATAGTTTCCAAAAAAAGTTTCCAACTAGATACATCGAAATAAAAAATTTGTGTTTAGTACTCAATATTAAAGCAGCTTTTGTTTTAGTGACTTAAGTAAGCAGCTACTACTTAGTAAAAAAAATACAATTCTTGAAAGTCCAAACTTAGCAGCAGTTTAACTGTCATAAAGTAGCAGCATTTGTCGGAAATTATTGATATGTAATAATTATATTAGTTATTTAATGATTAATGTATGCATACGATTATTTAAAATATTCATTTAATAGCAATAATTTTTGACAAATACTGTTACGTTATGACAACTGCTGCTCGGATTTACAAAAATTGTTTTATTTACTAAGCAGTAGCTGCTTAATAAGAAGGCTTACTTAAGTCACTAAAGAATATTGATCACTAAATGCATAATTTTCATCTCGGTGCAGGGCTGCAAATAAAATTTAAAAATATTGAAGATTAAAGAAATTATTCAATTTCGAATTTCAAATTTGGATTTTCATATCACATTCCCTATAATTATTTATTATTATTGGAAAGTTAGATTGAAATTTATTAGAGAACATAGTTTTATAAGTTATGATTTTAAAAATAGAAAATAAGTTCTTTCTAGTTGCATGTACCTTTAATGAATGGAATTTTTGAAATTCGATATTTATCAGCAGTGCTTTTATCTTCATTTGAATTGTCATCAGATAAGCAGTCATCAAGTATAATAACAGAGTTGTCCGATTCTGTCGTGTCAGATATATAATCAAATAATCTCTCCTTATTCGTTTCTTCAGTTAAAACGAAACCTTGTTGGTTTTTAAAATCATCTCTTGAAAAAAAAAATCTTCATTAATTTTCTGACTATTTCTTGAATCTAAATTTATATATTAATATATTCAAAATTATATTAATACAAATATAAAAAAATATGTACTCTTACTGAGTTTTTGATAAGCAGTGGCATTTGTTTTATTATGTATAGATGTTTTATTATTTACGTATATTTAAATAAAGTAACAACCCAAAAATGATTGACAGATGAAATTTTTTTGAAAAAAAGAACAAAATTGGAATTCAATGGATTTTAATTTTTTTTTTCACTAAACTTACATAAAAATGTTTGTATTGTAAATTTTGCAACAAGGGAAGTCAACAAGGTCGCGTTGATCTCCCGTGTTACAAGTGTAATTTTTCGTACTCAGTGGGCGCGAAGAGCAACTTCGCTCCAATTGGTATTTCGCGAAATGGCTCTAAGCGCCCATAAAGTACGAAAAATATATTAGGCGATCAAATTGTACGTTAGACAGGCATTTTGGGACATTTTCGCAAGTGGCATAGGCTACTGGATATTATTTTTTCTACAACAAAATTTTTTTTTTTATTTATTGAATACATTTTGGGGTCATTCTAGGCTCAATAACAGGTTTCATTGGGTTTTCTGAAGTAATTTTGCGATAATTTTGGGATCAAATCGAAATACACTTATGGTAATTTTAGGCCAATTCTGGCGTCAATCTAGAGTCCTTTTAAAGTTGTTCTGGTGTCTTTTTAGTATCATTCTGTGGTCATTTTAGGATCATTCAGTGGTTACTTTTGAGTCATTTTGGGATAGTGCTAGGATCATTCTTTTACGATTTTTTTTCAAATATTCATAATTGAAACAGTTATGAATATTATATTAACCTTTTTGGCGACTAAAATTGAATGATACGAACATGAAATTAAATTATATGGCCCCTGAATCACGTCCGAAAACCCAGGCATGTAAGTCCACAAGCAGAGGCATACAAATTATATTGTTATGTTATTAGAAATTCATGAATACTTCAATGTAGTATACAATTTCCAAAAAATGCTTTATTCTAATTGTATCTTCTGTTAACCCATTAAACCATTAGTAATTTACAAACCTCAAGCTTTTGCTTATATTCTCAATTTTGTTTCTTAGAAGATAGTTTCCGCTTTTAAATAAGAATTTTTTTATTTGTATGAAAGATCGACGATATTTGTATGAATGATCCTAACCCTATCACATAAACAAATTGAAATCCTTATCATATTATTATAATAAAAAAACCTTAAACCTTCTCAAGTTTTTCAAAACTTTTAGTTTTAGAAAAAAAATTACTCGAATTGATATAATTTAATTTAGTAGTGTTATTATAAAAATGCAAATAAATGTTTGTACAAAATTGTACGTATATAAATAATTCCTTCAAATGTTGACATGAATCGCTTTCAGTAATTTTATTATTTATATAATAATATATATAAATGCATTTTCTGATCATCTTTCATAATTTGAAAATATTTTAAAATATATTATCTTATATTTGAACTTATTGTCATCATTATCCATTAGATCTTGCCTTTGTACTTCTGCATAAAGTAATTCGATATTATGTTTATACTTTTATAAAATCCAGATTACTTTATTTTTATTTTTTTTTGCTGGTATTTTGTTTAGTAAACATTTTCGTCATTTTGTATAACTGAAATGAATAACAAAACAAATAAAAAAATAGATTGTTTTACATCATGATTAAAATTGATTCTTAGTAAATATACAAGTTGATAATTTACTTTTATTTACTTTATCGCAAATTATATATTATATTTTTCCTCGCTAATGCGCAGAAAATATCATTTTTCGACAATTTTTTCAAAATAAAAATTATGTTTTCGGCGCATGTCAAAAAAAAGAAATCTTGCAGGTTCACAATGCCAACCTGATTTTACAGATTAATAAATTTTATTTTACATTTTACAGGGAATTTTTTATGAGAACATTTTTCATGCAAATTCCAAATCAATAATGAAAATAATTATTTTAAATGCAAATATATCATAAATATAAATAATTTAATTTTTTAATTGAATTTCATTTTACACATAAAGAAAAATTGAATCTACTTTTATTTTAAACCCTGGATTTGGAAACCTGAATCAAGGTTTTTAATTAGGATTCATCATTTCGAAATCATTGGATGACATGGAAAATCTCTGTACAGGGGATTTATACTTTCGTTTACCACTTTTCTTTCTTTTTTCCGAACATGAAGTAGTTTTTGATCGTCTTTTTTTCATGCTAGAGTAGTGTTCTGTCTTCTTAGAGTCAATTACACTTTCTTCTCCACGACGCATACTACGTCTTTTTCTTCTTGCCTCTACAGTTGCGCGCCTAGAAACTAATGCCAATCCTGTCACACCACCTGAGATGCGAAACACTTTACCCTCGTTGTCCGCAGGTATTAAATAACCATTATCAATAGCAAATGATAAAAATTTTTTGACGTATATTTCCGCTTGACGTTTACCTGTAAAATTAAACGATTAAAAACGCAATAACCTAATTTAATTTCTTCTTTATTGGTATAAGTTTATTCTGGAGGTTGTAAGAAAACCTTTTTGAAAACTGCTTTTAATGTATTTGTTAAGTATCTGCATTACAGAGCGTTTTTTCAATGAAGTTTCTTCTTTTTTAACTTTTGACGTAGAAGCTTTAACACTATCAGCACTAGTTGAAGGTTTAGATGTTACACGTTTGGGAACGTACAATAATGCATTTGATAAAGGCTGCTTGAATTTCGACGTTTGCCTGATATCTTCTAGTTGAACTGAACTTCTATTGTCAGTCAATTTTTTAGCTTTGCTTCTTTTGTTTGTTTTACGCCGAGAAAGTCTTCAAAATTAATGTTTAATTTTTCTAATTAATTTTTTGTAAATTCATAAAATTTTAAATAATGCTCGTAATAAATTTTGGGACATTTGATATAAACCATTATGAGTGAACACTTATGTGAATATCTGTATGAAAAATTATTGGGACTGCCTAAAAATTTACTGATAGAATTTATATCTTTTGAAAAATAATTTATAACTAAAAACTTTTAAACTACATCAGTTTATTCATTTTATTAAAAACAAAACATTTTGTTTCAATAAAGCAATTAGTTTTCAAAAATGACTAAACTGTCAAGAATTCTGGAGGGAAAAGAAAATTATAATTTTTTCAGTTACAAATTATTTTCTAGAAGATAAGCCAATTTAACTGTAAGTTGTCAATTTTTCATAGTTTTATTCATTTTTTCAAAGAATGGTACCAAAAAAATAAAAATAGAACGTTACTTAGAACATTCGATTAAAATTTAAATTGAATTTAGTTACTTTTTTATACTTGTAGGTTTTTTTCCAAGACGTTTTTTAATTTTATGGTTTTTTTCATCGCATTTGATTACGAGGTTACCTAAAAATATAAATTAAAAAAGTATATAAAAACAAGACATTTTAATAATTTAATATAACTTTTTCACAAAATCAGTCAGTTACAAAATTTTTTTGATTTATTTATGTAATTACATGAATTCTAATTTGTCAATATTCAACTTTTGATTTGTACTAGAAATATATTTTATATGTAAAATTTTACACACGTAAATAATCGTAAACTAAGTCCGTGACATTGTCAGATTTATCAAAATGTTGAATCAAACTTGCATAATGTAACTCCACAGGACGAGGTCGGTTTTTTTTTGGTCTGCAAAAAGGTGCCATTACTCTTTTGTAAATTCCTGTATTCTTTGAAAGTCGGAAACAATTATTTTGTATTTAAACATCTTTTAAGTGATTCATTTTACATTCAAAAATTCAAAAAGGTTATTAACTAAACATGATTTTGACAACCAATAATTGATTGATAATCTTTTGTTTGTACAATATAATTTTAAAATGTTACAAATTAATTAATTTAAAGAGAATACAAAAATATAAAATTTACAACTTTGTGTTTTAATTAAAACTATTGTAATAAATAATTCACAATTTTAGAAAATAGCTTTGATTATTAAATTTGATTTTTTCTAGGTACTATTTGTTCTTAAAATTTAATCATTTAATAGCTAATTGAGGATGAATTTGGTAAAAATAATGAAATTGTCCAACCTGATTATAATATAATAAATTCAATAAAAATATGTAATATATTTGAAAATATCTACTTTTGGAAACTTAAGTACATTTATAAGTATTTTTGATAAAACTATTTATTAATCAATAATGTTACAATTTCAACACTTTAACATATTTAAATAAAAAAATTATAATATAAAATAGATCATACAGATGTACAAATCATACCTTTTTTATATTTTTTATAATTGCATGTAAAATTTATAATTGCTTTGAAGTACGGAAGCTATACAAATTGCGGAAAGACTGATACATTTTTTTCAATAAATTTCTAGATTTGAGGGCAAGTAAAATGCTTATAATCACTTGCACAGTGACATTCTCGATCAGGTAAATTGTATGGTCCAGGTTCACATTGAGTAGTTCCTTCAACTTTTTCAATAGATTTAGCCGGAGGATCTGAAAATCATTTTGCAAATATAATTTTTTATAATACTTAAATATAGATGAAAAATTAATGACTATTAAAAAATTGATATTAACTGATATTTTGTACGTTAACATTTTATTTTTCAAAACTCAAATTTAAGAAACCTAAAATTGAGTAAAATTACTCAATTTGGTGTTATTAAAATATTATAAGACTTAATAAAGAACAAAAAATGAATCATTTTTAAGAAATGTACACTACCCGCCATAAGTTTTTGGACACTTTATTGAAAATTTTTATGTTATGGAACGAATGGTAGTCACATACATATCCAGTTTGAAGAAACTAAACTGATATTGAAATTAACTTGCTCCGTACCATTATTAATACACCCCTCAAGTGTAGCTATTTATTGAAAAAAATAGACTGCAGAAAAAGTCCTGCCAAATCGTGAGAAAATTTTTTTGGTCAATTCACGGTAAAGAATCTCAACATTTAGAGTCTTAGACGTATTTAAAAAAAAGGCTTGATACGATTTTTCGTTTCCGAGATACCCCATTTTTAATGGAACCCGTGAAATCATATATTTAAATTTATCTCATTGATATAATAATTATGCTTCACATACAAACACAATTTGTTAACGTATATACACTCATTAGCATCTAATTTTCTACTCATTCACCCCCGTACCACCCCAGACCAACCCCCACCCGATCAGCCCCGAGTGTACGTGAAACTTGATTTTCACGAAGTGTGTTAATAAGGGTAGGGAGCAAGTTAATTTCAATATCGGTTTAGTTTCTTCAAACTGGATATATATGTGACTACTATGCTTAATTGCGGACTTTTTATAGATTTATCCCAATGTTATAGCGGTCTTAAAACATAAAAATTTTCAATAAAGTGTCCAAAAACTTATGGTGGGTAGCGTACAAAAATTATTCTCAAGAAAATAAAGAGCCTTTATATAATTTCAAGTTCAGTATATCGGTTCAATATTTTTCTGTGGTATTCAGCATATCAATAGTAAAAATTGGATTTGAACCCCTTAAAGGCTCGCCCGGATAAATTTCAGGGGCCTTTGTAGGCCCTATGAATGTTGTATTCGGGCACTTTGAAGGGGTGTAATGCCTAATTCTTATAATGCCTATATACTTAACTCTATTAGGGTCTATAAAAACAATAAAAAAATAAAAATGAACATTTCCAATTTGTATTATCATTATGTTAATAATAATTAATCTTGAAACATGCAATTTATTATTTTTTCAATTAATTAAAAAATCTCATATCGCCGGGAATTACTTATAATGCTAGGGTATTTTGTATTTTATATATATTGTACATTTATTACAATATTTAACCCACAAGACCACGAAAGACTTTAGAAACTCGATGTTTAACTGAACTACTACTCAGCTAAGATTGTTTTACATCACCTACTTAAGCGGCTATTATGTAAATTTTAACAATGTTTTAAACACAATTTGGAATAAATAAACAATTATTAATAAATACAACAAAAAATTATAACTTAAATAATTAAAAATAAAATATTTTCTGTAAAATATTAAATTACATTTATATAAAGTACATTTCACTTATTATTTATTATTCTAAAATAAAATTGAAAAAATTTATTCAAAATTATGTCTATTCATTTATGATAATCTAAATTTAAATTTAGATAATAAAAATTTATTCCTAAATTTAAATTTTAGGAAAGCAATAAAAAAGTATTCTTATCAACTTTTTACCATTTTGGACAGCTTCACAAACGACGTGCTTCCCATCACTAGCACAAGTACATTCTCTTGCTTCCATTATAAATGGTCCCATTCTACATTTTGTGACTCCGTCTAATCTATTAAGGGCTTCAACTTGGATAGCTAAAGATAAAAAAACATAAATTAGATTTAAAAAGTCAAATAATATTAAAAAATTATTGGACTTATTACACATTCACCTTTTACAAGTGAATGTTGGATAACTTTGAAATTGCAAAATTTTCTTAAAAATGTCACAAGAAATAATACATTTTATGAATTTTTCGTAAATTTTAAAATAAATTCGTAAAATTTATGAACTCGTTTTTTCAGTGCATATATTTATTATATTTAAGAGAATACACTAATGAAAAAATTAGTACTGAATAAAATTGTAGTATTGGTTTAAATACTGGCATGTGCACTTAGAGGTACTGTACTAAAGTACACTGCCCGCAGAAAGTTCGTGAACATATCTTTTAAAGGCACTCATTTTTCAAAGTGATATAACTTCTTAAATAATTAATAGAAAAACAATTATAATTGAATGTTTGGACAGCTGAAATAAAAAACTTTCCAAATCTGTAAATGAAATTAAGTTTTTATTAACTTTTAGTTGAGTTATACTGTTTTGAAAAAATTAAAAAACTGCTCATTTTTATGTTTTTTTTTCAAAAAATTCTGTTTCATGGTGAAAATTTTTATGAATCCTGTAACCCAGTGCAAATAAAAGTTTGAACCCTGCTGTCATGATTTTCTGGTTGAATTTTATTTTAATGTTCTTAGTATTTATGTAAATTTTAAAGTTTATCCGACCATTTTATAAGATGCCTATACTTTTACTAGAAATGTTCCATTAAATGATAGATCTCACTTTATTTCTTATCATCATTATTTTATAATTTAACTACAAACATAACGAAATAATTCTCAAAGATTACTTTTTTGTAATACATGCATTGTTTCAAAATGTTATTATAAAATAATAATATAGATTTTCAATTAACTTATTAATTAAATTAAATGAGATGTTACAAAATGTCTACATTACTTACCCAGTACAGCGAGTGACACGAAGACAATGCAGAGCAAGAGTTTCATCTTGATGTTGTTGGTTGTACAAAAAATGATATTATGATTAAAAAGATTTTTTCTCTGATTTATATACTAGTATATAGGATAATATATATGTCATATTAAATGTGTGTTTAATTGCGGAAAAGAATACGACATCTGATAACATCGACAAGCACCGTATAAGATTTCTCGACCTTGATCAACGTAATATTTATGAATGAATGATCACAATAAAAACTAGTTTTCTTTTTAATTAACGCAGAAAAAATAATTTTTGATTAATTTCTTTTTCATTTAAGAAATTACACTGACGGAAAATCTTACGATTAATTAAGTGGTAAATTATGCAATGAATTGTGACCCGCAGAATATAGGGAAATTCAATATGGTGGCCAGTAATAACAATATAATGCCAATAAATTTGTTCAAAATTAATCAACTTAAATACATAAACACTCAAATTTTTAATAAATCGATCATCATGTGTTGAAAAGTAATTTAAATAATATGATCTAATAAGGAAAAGTTTAATGACTGAATGAAATATTAATTTTACTCTATCATTTTAATTTATTATTATATAAGAGAAATACAATTACGTACACAAATTTTATTCAAAAAATCGACTTAATGGTATTGAAATTTAAGATTGTCATTGATTTAAAAATGATCACATCTTACAAAAATGTCTCAACCGTGTTTGAATGCATACAAACATAATCGTCAACTTTCATTACTTTTTAGACGATATTTTCAACTGAAATGATAACAAAATTACAAGTCGACTTGATCGGAATGATATTTTTCAACCTGTTCATTATCTTTTTATGAACAAAATATTTGCTTTGATCAATATCTAGGATTTCAATCACCCAGTACATTTTGATCGTCGTTTCATTATCATTTTTCCCATTAAAAAAGTATTAAATTTCATCGAATGATTTATACAACTGAGAATTTTGAAAAGATACAAAACGATTTGATCTTTTGGTCTCATGTGGGTTATATAACTTGTTTGAAAAAATATCTTCGTTGACAATGTATCGTTGAAATATAGAAACAGCAATGAAATTTTGTCCGAACTCAAAATGTCCGTTTCGTGAGCTGATAACGTACTTCTCAACTTGATTTTAAATTCTCGTGAAATGACTAGTCGCTAATTTCAAGTCGTCAGGTGAGATCTGATTTTGTAAGAGGAGTTCTATTGTCGTTACGAAAAGTAACCAGTGTTACAAGTAACAATCTTTGCCGAATTGTGCTATAATAGGCACTGAATAAAATAACAGAAATGATCGCAATTCAGAAGCTTTGTACTTATCTAATTGTTTGATACTTCTAGGAGTTCTTTAGAGGAAATTGATTGGTGGTTGAATTGTTGAAAGAAAACTATCAATTTTGTTTTTTTTTATCGCCAATGTAAATGCATAACCGAACCTAAAAATACGGAGTGCATATATTCAGGAAAAACGAAAAGTCCGAGGTTCAACATGGGAAGTTCGCTAAGAATAGATGCTCTCTTGACTCTTTTTTTGTGTGCTTTGTGCTGATTTTTTCGGAGGAGCTTTCTACTTTTTTCTACAAGATTAGCTTGATTTAACATTTGACAGCCATCACGCAGAGAAACAACTTTATAATTTTCATCATAAATAAGAAATTTCGCTTTTTCTTCCTTTTTTTTTATCCGGTCGTTGTGTTTTCACAACTTCGCAAATGTTACATGAATTTAAGCTCGAGTGATATTGGATGTTCTGCAATTCAGCCCTGGCCGGCGCATCTGCTACAGCGACTGGAGCAACGACTTGAGATGTAAATGATTTTGATGTTACTGAATGAGTCCAGATAACCCCACCATTTTCAAAAATATTTCGCAAGGAATCAACGAAAGGTCGCAAAAATGTATTCATATCCGGTTTTTTAGAGTCACACCAGATACCAATTGTAGCTATATACTTTTGTCTGTCTTCGAAACGCACATTACACACAGTAATCTGAAGAGGCTACAAATTGATTGAGGAACTTTTGAATGATAATTTAACGTCATCGGTAGAGAACATTAAGATAATATCATATTTGCTACTTATTCGCGATCTAATTTTTTTTATATTCGGAACCATCTTGAATATCTAATATCAAATTTGTTGAACCTCTTTTTTCTCGCTCTTTAACATTTGCATCGATTGCTTTATCCATGTTCCTTTTCTCAAAAAATAGCTTAATTACATTTGCCACTGGAAACGTGTAAAATACACCAGTTTCCGGTGATTGACAGTTTTTACATATTTTCTTCGCTGAATTTTTGTTTACGCGACAGTCAGAACAATAATAATGATTGTCAGCGTTTACATTCGAAAAAAGATTTTCGAAATAATGATAAAAATGATAAGGAGTTTGTGGAAGATCGCTTGATATCGATAAAATTCGTTTCAAAAATTTTAGCTCGTCTTTTAAATCGAGTTTTGATCGCTTATGTTTCATCTGTTGATGAAACAAATGTATCATTGTTTCTTTCATTGTGATGCCAGCATTTGGGTCGTTCATCCTCCTCGTCTACAAAAATTAACTATGAACTTTGTTAGTTTATAGTTAAGTTTCAATAACAGTTTAATACAAAATTAAATTCCTTCAATTCCTTAAATTCCTCCAAAATAAAACGTTTTGTAAATCAAAGGATTTTTTGAGAGCAACAATTTTTTATATTTCTCCAGAATTTATAAGTTCTGAAAAACTTTTTGTATTAAAAAAATTGCATTTTTCAGCTCCATCCTGCTATTTATGCTTGCTTGTAAATAAGAGATTTGATTTTTAAATGAACTATCATCACATGGGGTCAAAGGAGGTAAAAATGATCAGCTTTCGAAAGCAAATGAAAAAAGTTTAGCAACAACTTTCTTTCAAATTTTTATAATAATGATTTCTATAGTGTTAAATTACAATTTAGGATTATTTTAAACAATTTGTTGTTGTTAAATAATTTAAGCTGATCATTTTTATCCGCTTCCACTCTAATTAAGGATTACCAAAGTTCATAGGGTTTTTTTTGTTAATTCATTATTTTTTCAAATATTTCAACTTTGCTCGGGACTGGAATAAATTTTTTGAAAATAAAGCGTCTCATGTCTGATTTTTTGTTATTAAAAAGAATCGAAGATTCCTTGACATTGATTTAATCCACATCCTCAACAACGTTTTCATTCTGTGGGTCTTCGTCAAAAAGCAACGATGGTATGTCAAGAAAAGTATTATCTGAGCTCATATTTTGGTCTTCTGTTTCATTTTTTTTTTTTTTTTGTGAATTGGTTGAAATATTCCACTGTTTGTGCGAAGGTGAATCCTTAAAATACTATTTCCGGCTTGACAATTCAATCGATTCTGAATCGTCACTGGCTTTCGGCAATGCCTTTTCATCATTTGAACTCTTAGTCGCAAATGAGTCTTGGCAAATGTCAGATGAATCTGTAAAACATACAACGTTTTAATAAATTTGTTTAAAACATTTCAAAGGTTACTTTTCTTTCTAGTAATATTCCAACAAAATTTTCTTGCAAACAAAATTACCATGAGCTCTGAAAAATGAGTAAAATGCAAAGAGAATGATAATTTGCAACGTACCATTAAATTAAATTTTTTTTTATACAGGAGAACCGGAATTTTCTTTGTGTTTTCTTTTTGAAATCTTCTCATCATTTGAAGTGTCACTTTGAGAATCCCAAATTCTATTTTGACCGTTTGAATCTGAACTCATAATCGACGAATTGAAAAAAGGATCCGTCACGGATGTACAATAAAAAGATAAAAAAGACCACATCTTTGTTGTTTCCCCCTTTTTTGTGCCTAAAATAAAAAAAAACAAAAATTTAAAAAATAATAAGTGAAAAATCGAATCACATATAAAAAACAAAAAATAATATAATTTGAATAATGTGGCTCGTGGAAAAAACAAAATAAGTCCATTTTTAACAAAATTGAAGCTAATATCATAGTGAGTATATTTGATACAGCACTTTTTATTTGTTCAGATTAAACTTAGAAGAAAACTTACATTTTAGAAGTAATTTGACATTTTTTGAAAAAACCACTTAACATTAAATTTACCGCAAAATCCTATAGATGGCAGTATTTTTGAAACAATTGAAAATGAAAATAAATAATTAAATAATAACTAAACAAATAAATTGTGTTCATTTTACTTAATTTATTTGTGATATTTGTTACTTTATTGAAAAAATTGTGAAAAATTGACAAATGTTCTATCGTGTTTTTCTATCATTTTAGAAAAATGGACTTATATTGTTATCTTCACAAGCCACTGAATATATTATGTGAATTGGAAAAAATTTTGGTCACCACATGTTATAAACGATATGATATTATTTACTTTCTTCATTTAGTATATTAATTGAGTTAAGCATACTTTTTTATTTCATATTTGCTTAAATGACTGCTTACATCATGTTATTACACTGTAAAAATGATATTTTATTGTTTGTAACATTGCATTGCGACCGCCACATTGTTTATCAACAGTTTAATTTCGCGACGAAGAAAATTCAACGTGTTTCAACGAGCCGGTTTCGAACTGTTGTAGTAGTAGTGAGTCCAACAGTGACAAGGAGAATAAAGTTAACAGTCGAAAAAGGAGTCGAAATGCATGCAAAGAATGACTTGAGACAGAAAGTAATTATCGATATGTTTGGAAAACTAGGAAACGCAGAAAAAGAGATGACGGAAGATGTTTTGCCCGAGTTAGCTGTACTGTGGGAAAACATAATTAAAACAGGGTTATCTAAAGAGATTTTAAAGGTTATAGTCAAAAAGTACCCTTCTCCTGGTAATTGCAAGTTTTTTGATCCGCCTAAGGTAAATAACAATGTGAAAACTTTTATGCATAAAGTTGTCCTGGCGAGAGATGACCGTATTAAGAAAAGGCAAGAGAAGTTGTCAGTGTCATTGTCATCTATAGCTAAAATAGTGCGGGAATTATCTAAGAAAGTTCAGCTTGAAGAAATTAAAGGCGTTTTGGAAGAACTTGGCGATATAAGTAAGCTGGTGGCAAACTTACAACACCACGAAAGTGTCATACGAAGAAATTTGTTGGTAGCTAACGTGAATTCAGATTTAAAAGAAACGTTACAGTTGACTGGTGTCGACGATCAGTTATTTAGTAAGAACTTGGAAGAGTCTTTGAAGTCGACCAAGTCGATGAAGTTTACTAGTCAAGATTTGAAGCAACAGAAAAAATCACAACCAAGTAAGCCGCCAATAAACGGGAAGCCTTCGTTTTGTCACCGGCAGTACAAGGAGCAGCAGTCATTAAGGGACGAAACGAGAGGCTATTATCAAGGCTCCTACTACCATAAACGGACGAATCCGAACAAGACTCTCACCAGAGGAAATCTCGGACAACGAGAACCAGGACTTAAACAATAATAGCCAGTCATCTTTGACATTTTTTAGATAAATGGAAAGAAATTGGCTCTGACTCAATTGTGTTATCCTTTGTGGAAGGTTATAATATTCTGTTTGTAATGCAAATGTATCAGAATTTTCCAGTCAAACAACGTATGCTTTCTACTAAAGAAAAATAAAAGGTTTGTAATATTAATAGACAAATTATTAGAAAGCGGAGCTATTAAAGAATGTTCGCCGTTAGATGAATTTGTTTCAGTTATTTTTACTGTCCCAAAATCGGATGATTTGGATAGGCTTATATTCAATTTAAATAGTAATTAGTAATTAGTAATTGTAAATTATTTAGATGATTTTATTTTAATTAGTACATCTTCTCAGTCGTGTTCTGCATATTTATCTATATTGAAAGGCTTAATTCAAGAATTAAGCTTTATTCTGAATGAACCCTCACGGACGAAAATATAAACAAATATATAAAAAAAATATATACTATATAAATTTTTTATATCCGTTATATAAAATCTATTTATATTTTATAAAAATATAAACAGTTTATATACAGAAAATATATCATTTTTATATTGTATTTTATATATTTATTTATATTTTAAGTTTATATTGTTGTTTTGGATCTGAAATATAAAATAAATATATTCATTTATTTTCTAATATAAATCCATTATACATTAATTATATAAATAGAATTTATACAGTTTATATATTTACAATTTATATTTTCAATTGTATCAGAAAAAAATTTATTAATTATTTTTAAGACGGGTAATTTAACGAAAAAAAAATTAACTAAGTTAAGTAACATTAGAATTTCAAAAATATAAATTTGTTGACTTACAAGTTTTTTATAGATTTTCATAAGTTAAAGAATAATTCATTTCTTTTTTTTTTTGCAAAAGTTAGATTAAGAGATATGTATCAAATTTAATTTTATTAAAAAAGAAAAGCCGAGTGAAATAAAAAATCTCTTTTATTTTATAATACTTAATTCATAGTCAATTGATTCAAATTTCACACCAAAAGAGTAACAATAATAACATATTTATTCATGTAAAACAGTAAGTAATATGAACTAATTCATAAATTTATTGAATTTCTATAAGATAAAGTTTAAAAGTTCTCCCAAATAAAGAGCCATTTCACACGTGTTGAAGAAAGAATCAATGTATTGTACTTAGGGGCCATGCACAAATGATGTCACGCTAATATTGGCTTTTTATAGCCTCCTCTCTCCCCATGTCACACATTGTGATAAACCCTCTAACGAAATGAAAAGTGTGACGTCACAATTACTCAGACTCCCCCCTCCCTTTCACAAACCGTCACGCAACGTCGGACCCCCTCCTCTCCCCCCAGGTGCGTGAAATCATTTGTGCATGGCCCCTTAATAAAAAGATTTTTTAATTTATCTGCTATAGCCGTGTTTGGAAGTTAACACATTATTAAAGTAATTTTTTTTTCTAACGAAGTTAAGTTAAAAGTTATTAACTTTTAATTTTTAACTTAAATTTTTAACTTTCTTGGGAGTTACTACTCAGCTTTTATTATTTTTTCTTCATTACATAATTAACTATCACAATTAAAATTAATATTGTAATCAAAGGTAAGTAAAAGTTTTGTCAATGTCTTTCTGATTTTTATTTCTACTTATATTTGCATCTGTACATTAACACATACTAGACAAGTCGCTCATTGCGAGTGGGTCTTTTGCAAGCAACATAAAATTCAAATTTCTTTACATATATTATAAATACTTTTTCGATTATCGACGAACAACGGATTGCAGCAAAATATTCACTTTTTTCATTTAACATTACCATGTGACTCAATTTAACGTCTCGTGAAAATTGACAATTCGATTTGTTATAATAGTATCCTAATGCGTAACATTGTTCAGTTTGCTCGTTTTTTATGACAATAAAACTTTCAACTTCAAATATATCGTTAGAATCTAATATTACTGTAAAGCTGTTTCTTTTTTTGACTTTTTCATAGTTTTTCGAATGGACCACTTCTTTACCGCAATTAATTCGCAAATAATAATCATATTCCGACTCATAATCCAAATTTACATCAATTCGCATAAACGCCAAATAATGTTTTCTATTTTTCTATCTGCATTTTTGTTAAACAACATCTCATCAATAAAGTTTTTTTGTTTTTGTGTAAACTCATTTGAAAACTGGTCATACAATTGATAAACTACTTGTCGTAATCGAAAATTGTTGCATACTTGTAAGGCGACCGATTGAGAGGATTTCACGAATTTAATTAACTTCTGATAATAAACTTTCGCAATCTTCATACAAAAACGCGGAGTGGGTCCAGAGGGGCCCCCACTGAAGAACACTTTGTGCAAGATGTGTCAATAAATGAACATTAAAAGAATTGTATTCAATGGTTCCATATAATTGGGGAATTTCTTTAACAAATCTTATGAGACAACGATCAGCGTATTCGATTTCGGATTTCATTATCGAATCTTTTAGTAAAACTGTAACTCCTTCTACGAGAAGGGCCCAATGTTCTACATATTTGTTCAGAAGAACTTGTTTTAATGTGGGCAAACTTTCGCATATTAACCATGTTACAAATTCGTGCGCTTTCCAATGCGCGCGTTCAGACATCATTCGGCTGGTTCTCGTTACTTCTAAAGGAGGCTTGAACGAAAGGAGAATATCATCGACAACGTCGATCTTGTCACTAATACCGAATTGTTTTTTTTTATTTGCAGGATCAAACCATATGTTTGCAAATTGTCTGCAGACACCTAATCCTACGCAATGCATCCAATCCGGCGGTAAAGAGAAAATAATGTTGAAATTTTTCAAATTACACAATATTGATATCCTTTTTACTCCTTTTTGAAGTGTCTTTGCGTACTCCAAAATTTCTTCTACAGTCCTCAATCCTTCCCCGTACGGATTGTCATCGAGACAATCGACCAGATAAACTCTAGTGTACCCGTCACCTTTTGGTATAGAAAGCCCCGGATTTTTGCATAAGCCACAACCGAACTCGCCGTTAAATTGTTTAGTCCCTCGAACATCGCATCTAGCGACACTGTCACAAACCCCAACGAGAACTCTAACTCTTAAGTGGTTAGTTGATCCTTGATAAATATAACTAAACCCATCGTTGTAAAGTTTATTACATTCATTTACAAATGGAATAAAAAAAACGTCGACATCAGGTTTTTTTTTCCCAAACCACATACCAGTAATGAGTACGTAATTTTTCCGCTTTTCGGGAGCTATTTCACAGATTGTACATGTTATTGGGTGCAAAGAAAATTTGGAACTTTTGAAAACAGGAATACCGTCATAACCAAAGATAATACCGATTATGTTATCTGCTCGATTTTCTCTGTACAATGTACCATCTAAAATATCCTCAATGGCATATTTTGAAAATTTTTTACGATTTTTGTGATACAATAATTCATCTGCATGGTTTGAAAATAAAATTTCTAACTGAGCAGTTAAAGGTAAATACAAAAAAAAGCTACCAGAATTTAAATTCTCTTCGACATTAATATTGTCATCGCAAGTGCTACAATAGAATTTCGCGTGAGGACCCGATGATTCTATTTCACCGATGTAATTGTTACAATTTTTACACACATGGTGAATGGATGTATATGATGCGAAAGTGTCTCTAATTTTGTCAGTCATATAATTAGAAAGACAAAATTCATTATCCGCTGTCATCAATTTTACCCATCTCATTGTATTATTACAATAGAATTATTCAATACGAAATTTTTCAATGCTTCAAGAGAAAATCCGTAATATGGTGACTGAAGATTGATATTCTGGTTTTTATTCGAACAATCATGTTGTTGATGGTCAGATACCGCAGTGTCTGGTTGGAAATCGTCAACTTCCTGGGGATCACTTTGAAAATGTTCAGAGTTTTCACTCAGAGTCGCATCGTCAGTATCCAAATTCGTATGAGTACTTTCATCATCAGGCTGTTCTACAGGACTTAAACTTGCTGGTTTTTCTTGATCGGTATAATCAGTTACTACACCAGTGTTTGAACATGTCGTTTCACATGAAATTTCTCGGTCACAAGAACCAGAACATTGGAAAGGTGATGAATCCTGCAATATGAATTATAATAGCATAATTTTTTTATTTATAATAATCAGTCATTCGAATATTTTTAATAAAAGTCGCATCAGTGTACCTTACTTGTGTTCCCTTGATTACACAAAATTGAAGCGTCATTTGATACGTTAGATTTAGGGGACCTGTCAAATAATTAATAAAATTAATCAATCAATTATTTGGAATTAAAAAAAAATAAAATCACTATTTTTATTTAAAAAAAAAATAAAAATTAAAGACATATAAATTAAAAGTCAAAGTTTAACCCTCTCATTCACCGTGTATATTGTAATTTACATGATTTTAAAATTGAATTTTAAATTAATTTTAATGTTCTTGGTAAATTTTCGGCACTTTCAGTTTATAATTAAATTTATTAAAAAAAATTGAACACGAAAAAAATTTATTTGAACCAGTAAATAAAAAGAGAAAATTAAAATAATAAGGAAACTTTTCATACTCTGAATTCTGGTCACTCCCTTTTTTTCTTTTCCAATAACGAGCTGTTCTACCTGGAATCATATGATTATTGCTGCAACCATAATAAGAATAAGGTTTTCGCTTGTGGGAATTTGGATCCATTTTATTCGTAAATCTAAAAATCAGATAAAAACATGTTATTTATTAAATAAAAAAAAAGTATTTTAAAATCAAATTCTTTATTCTCTCTATAAATAAAAATTTCTGTATTCTAAAGACCATAAAAAGTACGTAAATTACCTGTGTACAGTTTGGTAGTTCTCCAGAAAATTATTTTCGGGGTTAAAATTATTTATTTCAAAGTGCCACTTGAACACGCTAACAGAAGTTTTGTTTAAGTCTTGATTTATTCCAAATGAAATTAAAGAAAATCCGAAAAAAAAGCAAATGAAAAATAAATAAAAATAGCGCACATGTCTGATGATATAAAACTTTCTTTCGGAGCGCAGCAGACAAATGGCAATTTTAAAGGTGTGACGTCACAATGTGGTCGCTCGACAATAACATTGCGCGAAACAATAACATTGGCTCGGCCGCAAGCTCACCTTCACTTAAGACATCAAACTCGTGTCAATCGTAACTGCTCTTAACCTAATTGAATAATTGTTCTGGTGACGTGAAGTGAAGTGAACCTCAGACAGTTATTAAATAAAACAAAACTAAATTGGAATAAGAACAGCATTTAGTCAGTGGCTCAAAGCGCAGACTTGTTCATCCGCTGCCAAATAAAAAACAAAAAAAAAGGACAGCATTGTCAAGGTAATCTTTCTTATGAATATGAAAGAAAAATCCCATATTTACGAAAAAAATTGTCTAACCGCACATTATGTTAGCTTTTTTGATAAAATATTAGTTTTCGTAAAATAAAATATATTTTATTATATAGAGATTAAAAAACAGATAATTTTAAATTGCAAAATTGGTATTATTTATTAAATTGAATTTTTCATATTTTTGTGTATGTAGTTTTTTAATGTACATTTTTTGTATACAATGTTTTTTGTGAAATTAGAAATAGTGTTTGTTACTGTTTCTCTTGTTTATTATATCGGTAAGAAAGTGTTTAACGAGACACAAAAACGCTAAATTCAAAAAAAAATCAACCTGGCACATCGAAAAATTAACTTTCAGTTTTGTAAACAGTTTATACAAATGACGCATTAAAATTTTTTAAAAAAAGTTTTGGTAACTAAACATTGTATTTCTAAGTATGACTAAATTACGGCAAAACTTAAAAAAAACTGCTTTTTTGTCAAATAAATGTAAACAGTGAAAATAATTTATCTTTTACTTTGTATTAATATTTTGTTTTTAAATAAATAAAAAATACATTTCATATTACTTTGAGTAATTTGTTCAGAATATTTTGTACATAAATTATTAATACAGTTTCTTATTAATAAAAAAATTAATAATTACAGAGTTAAAATATAAACTTTATGATTATTTAGATAAATCTTTACTGAAAATTCAAATTCTGCTTT
>JABFPM010000557.1:0-27156 GCA_022817325.1 Idris sp. 1 HC-2018 | reverse complement strand
GTGCTAATAACGTATACAGAGTGATTTTTATAAGATGTCGGAGTCGAGAGCATAGTAAAAATGGTGCAAGTAAATTTTCAGTGTATTTAGGAACACATGAAAATTGTCAAAATAATTTTGGTTAGAATGTAATTTGTAAAAAAAACCACAAATGTTAAAATGTATAAATTCGATTTTGTTTTGCTAGCTTAGACATACTTTGAAAGTACGAACTGAATAAAAAAATATGGATAAATTAAACTCAATGAACTGTTTTTGAAAAAAAATAAATTAGTAGGAATAACGAAAATAAAAGGTTTTAATTTTAAGAAGTTTAAATTTATGTTTGTAAACAACATGAAGATTCTTATCATGTCTAAAACAAAATGAAACTCTTAATAAAGTTTATTTTCAAATACTCTTAAACAATGTTTATTGACAGGATTAAACAAATGGGTCACATAATTAAATTAAGTAAAAATGACAGGAAATATTTTATTGTTACTGAACTTTTCTCAATTTACAAAGAGTAATTTGTAATTCATTTGGTTGTTTCTTTAATAATTGAAATAAAATATAAATTTTTAGTTATACTAGATTTTTATTTTTTGCAAATTAATAAACACTTAAAAAATTCAATTTAATTAATTCAATAACTGCAGTTGAAATGATAAAAAAAATTGAATAAGATGGTGAAAGTCCTGCACTGCTATTTGACAAAAAAAATTCTTATTATTTAGAAATCCATTTTTAAATTATAAAAAAACATTATCATTTAAATGCTAGCTAAAATTGAATAAAATTTTCTATTTATTATGTTTGTTTGATTAGTGTGGAATAAAAGTATTTTTGAGAAATTAGTGCAATACAGTTTTCAAATAAGAATTCATAGTTTTCGGTAATATTTATTAAATTACAATAATACTCAGTCCTTCTTTTTTTCAAAATAATTTATCGGAACTCTCTTGATTCCAAAATCTTAATCGGCTTTTTATTCTCATTTAACGATTATGTCCAAAACTCATAAAAAAATGCATCAAACTTATACATTTTGACATTTGTGGTTCGTTTACAAATTGCATTCTAACCACAATCATTTTGACAATTTTCGTGTGTACTTAAATACACTGAAAATTTACTTGCATCATTTTTACTATGCTCTCGACTCCGACACCTTATAAAAAACCCCATATATAACAAAAGTCACAAGTAAATTCAATTTTTTTTAAGAGATGAGAAAACTTACTTTCATATTTTTAATAACAATGGTTATATTTCCTACTTCTATTCTTTATCTTAATCTAACTTATTATTTTCCCAATAAGTAATCAAAAGTCTTTACTTCTTTTACGAAGAAACTGATACATCTTGACAAATTTCTCAGATCCTAAAAATATTGAAGTCGTGGTGGAGAATTTATCATTCGTAAGAGAGATAAAACTGAAGAAATTTCGTATTAAGATGATCTATTGAGAGACTTGGGACAGATTCATCAGTTGTCTTAGCGTCAATAGGATGTGGCTGTTCTTAAATAGCTTTGGCTTTAAGATTTTCTTTCCTATAAATTCAAAATCATTATTTGTTAAATAAATAAAATTCAGCCATTAAGGAAAATGTGAACTATTAAAAAAGTATACAATTATTTATAAAATATATTATCAACAACTGTTGAAAATAATTAATATTATATAATAACGAAGTTATTCACGTAAAATTTCATAAAGTAACGTTAACACATAATAAACTACTTCGAATAAACTTAAAACTAAACTCAAGAGTAATTAGAGTAGCATCATTTTTCATTGTCAGTTGACAGGCTGCAGAGATTTCTAAGCTTTGAAAAGAAAGCTGAAATATTATTGCAATTAATTTTATTATGTCGAACAGTTTTTTTCTAAATAGCTAATAATTATTATAATACTTTAATAAAATAACTTTTAATTTATTTGCAAGAGTAGGAATAAAATACATATTCATAAAGAGACAAAAATTTTTATATAAATATATATTTTCTTTACTAAAGTTGGAAAACTGTTATTTCATTTCATAGAGTGTTGAATTTCAAAATCTAAATATTTTTCTCGACTCCATCGACAAATAAAAAAAAAGATCTTAAATTTGTTCTACGAATATTCGTTTCCAGTTTTTTTTGCATGTCGAATTTATAAGTGCAAAAAAACGTTCAAAAAGAATTGAAAAATGTGTTACTAAATGCAAGAACGAAACGCAATGACACAGACATATAACGCAAAAAAGAAAAGAAAGAAAAAAGGGAAGCGTGGAAAAATAGATCCAATTTAGGTTTGTTATTTCGATAACATTGAAGATTCCAGTAGAGAGGTTTCCACTGCAATCAACTGTTTTGTAATTTTGTTTATTTAAGGTATCTTCTTGCTTTCGTGGCTTGAACTCGCCGAACAAATATTAATATCATGTTTCTTTCAAAATCTATATTCAATTCGTAATTACTTCTCATATGTTGCATTCTAATGAATTGAAAAGACTTTAACAAATTGGTATCAATGATAAAAAAAACAAAGAGCAGACAATATCACACGATGACAAGCTGAACGTGCCATTTCTTAGACAGTTTTTACGACTGGCGCAATTCAAACGAAGATAAATCAAAGCCCGTATGTCGCATAAACGAGAACTTAATACTGCCCGTTGGACTATGATTGAACATGTAACGAGATGTAGATACATACCACGTCATACATGTGTTATCCGCTTCGTTAAAGGCAACACAGTGGACGGTTCGATCATTCGACCGTGCACGCAGCCTGCTTCGGTAATCGGGAATATGTAATAACGGGCGTATGTCACGTACATTTTCACTGCGATACGTATTAATCAGCAATATTTTGTTTTCAATGATTAATTGACAAGAACCGTCTTTGTATAACATTTTTCGCAATCTCTTTTTTCACATTCACTTGACTAATTACGTCGATTTTTCATTGAATCTGAGTGCCTTGCTTCAACATACATAATTGACGGTTGTTGTTTAATCATTGTTTTGACGGTTACAAAATTGTAATAGAAAAGAAAAAAAGTTGAAACGAAAACTAATAAAAAAGTTGCGCAGAGAAAAATACAATAAAAGAAATATTCTTGACAATTCAATTTACGGGCTGATACGTATAAGAGAAAGTAAAATGTGATATTGCTAGAAATGCGATGTACTCGAAAGAGTGTGAGTAATAAGCGAAGCCCATCCTTCGGATGTTAGTTTGACGTCTTTCTTAAAGATTATTGCTTAACATCCAACTGTATGAGAGGTGAACTTTTCGAATCAACTATTTGAAGAAAAGTTTCGGACAACAACGTTTTATGAAAACGAGAAAAGCTTTTCATCGCAAATCTAACTTGGTAATAGAAAAAAAAGTACTCGATATTTTATAGTCATAAATTGTTTCATCAAGAATATTCAATTGCTAATGTTACTTTATGCAACAAAAAATCGAAACTTTGGTGAAAATTTGGTAAATAAATTTGTCACACAAGTTTATTACTCTTTGATTTCAATTAAAAAGATAACTGAATATTTGGTATCATCGAACATTAATTTACGGCCAACTTCGATAATTAAGCTTTTGTAAGAATAAACTCATTATTTTACTGAAAAATCTATTAATTTAATGTTTTAAGCTGTTATTCATTTGGTATACGAATAACGTTTTAAATTTTTGTTAAACTGACTTTTATTCTTTATTGAAGAGTATGACAGATGTGAAGTATGCAAATTCAATTGAGATTTGCATTAACTTTTGCCCTGGTTCTCGAAGTTCTGATTGCTTAATAATTTGGAGAATTTTTTTAATGTTGGAATTAAATGTCCAGCATACACAATTGCTGTCATGCTTTTCATTATTTTAATTGGTCATTCAAATGGATTAAAATTTTAACAATAGAGTTTTAGAACGAAGTATTTCGGTTGTTTTGGAAGCTGGTTTAAAGGTCAACTAATAATATTTTCAAAAAATATTTGTTGTAAAATTTAAAAAATAATGTTCATTGGAAGAAGAAGTCTGTCAAAATAACAGTCTTGACTGTCACTACTACAGCGCGGACTGTAAGTTTCTACGACTCATAGTCTGTAAAACAAATACATAACAATTTCAATGCTAATATATATATATATAAGAGTGGATCGAACAATTTTTGTGGCCCGCCACTTTCTAAAATCAAAGTTTTAAATGAAAAAAAAGCCCCACACACTTTTTTCATAATTTTAGGGGGTGCTGAAGATCTCCGAAAACCCTAATTTGAGGTACTAATTTTACTTTTGAATCCGTAAAGTGGTTTATATCAATCAGATTACACCCATTTTTGGGTGCGTTTTTTCCATACAAATGCCCTTCAAGGCCAAAACAATTCATTTCTTTTTAAATTTAAAATACATTATTTATTTTCAAATCAAATTTATATTATCATAAAATCAATGCAGAAAACATTTTTAAATATTTTACAAATAAACTTAAACATTTGAAAGGATTCAATCTGTTGAAAATGTTTCCACTTGTCCCTTTATTGTAATTAAAAACATTTATAAAAAGACAATTAGCAATATTTTCTCCAAAAAATTAAAAAAAAAAATATTGCTAATTTCGTTAATTATGTTTTCAATTGTTGAATTTGAAATCACTTTTAAATGAAAAAGTGATTTTTTTCAATATCAAACAATGAAGGCACATTTATCATAGATATAATAATCACAGTTTTTATAAAAGTGACACGCGTAAAACATTTAATAAAAGAAATTTCTCTATAACCTGAAACGATTTTAAGTAAAAGTTCTTTTATGATGTATCTAGTACTTGAAGTAAAGCTAATTTCAATTATTAATTAATGCTACGACCTTAATTTCATAAACGTGTTCATTTTCGAGTGATCAGTTTGGAATAAGTTACATTAAATGAACATTTATCAACTTCGTAATGTTTAAACATAAGTTTCTATTTAAAATATAAATAAAGTTTATTTATGAATTAAATAATTTTAAATGTTGTATTAATTCAAGTCAAATTTTAATTATCTTGTATTTTTGAAGCTATAAAATAAACATAATTTAAAATTCTAAATGATAATTAGATTAAAATAACTGTCTGAGATATTTTTCAATAAATTATTTTAATACTAGATCTGCAATTAAGCTTATTAGTTGTAATAGATTAGAAAAAATCAACACAAAATAAAAAGCATTTTACGTAGATTTTCCCGAAAATTATAGGTAAAATGAAATATAATTATTTTATTCCCAAACCGTAGCAAATTCACTGCAATTTTTTTAATGAACTATAGGAAAAGAACAATAGTACTTGAAAGTACAAAGCGATACGCTTTTCTTTTTGACCCATTAAAAGTTTTTTTTCTAATACCAAGTCGTTGCCTCAATTTGCTGTCGTCCTTATTATCTTTGTACCTGTTATCGATTCTTTTATCATCACTAAAATACAAGATTTTCAGTCTAATTGAAGAAAAACAAAAATTTAAGAGAATATCAAAGTTAAACTACAAATTAAACTCAAACTTCAAAATATTTCAAAGCTTTGTCAAGCATTCATACACCTTATATACATATATTTATTGTTATTTATAATAATTCATAAATGTTAGTTAGTGGATGGCAAAAATGAGTATCGAATTACAGGAATGTTTACATTTCATATTTAATCTATAATATTTTACGAAGAATGTACATTACTTATTATTAATCTAATTTAAAAATACCAATATTGTTTATATTTTAAGGTCTTATAAAAAGT
Source organism: Idris sp. 1 HC-2018 (assembly GCA_022817325.1). NCBI lineage: Eukaryota > Metazoa > Arthropoda > Insecta > Hymenoptera > Scelionidae > Idris > Idris sp. 1 HC-2018. The sequence continues at coordinate 21,409 of JABFPM010000557.1, read as the reverse complement.
TTGTTCAGTACTACTGAAATTAAAATTGATAAGTTATCTGCAGTTAAAAAGTTAACTTGCTGATATTAATAAAATTGTATAAAGATAGTTACAATTTTTATTTTTCATTACTTTCAAATACAAATAAATATTTTGTTTTTCGATTTACTGATGGAATAATATTCCTTATAATATAATTAGTTGTAATTAGAAAACAACAACGGCTTTGTAATGAAAAGTTAAAATAACTACTCTTTATATTGAACATGTTCGTCGGCAGGGGAAATCAAACTTTGTATCGTTAAATTCTCCAAAAGTAGTTCTAAAGTTCGTCGATAGATACTGAGGCGTTCTCGTTACGAGTTTGGGAAAGAGGTAATATATATGTTCGCAAACATACATGTGCAACTATGTATGTATGTACCGAATTTCCAAAAGGTCCAGCAGCTAGTTGCATTCCACATCCTGCTGGACAAAGTGAAAAGTCGTAAAGAAGGGCTCGGAAATGGAAAGAGTATGTTTTCATCTGTTAAGCTAAATTAAAGTTTAAACTCAACTAATAATTATTATTTGCAACCCTTTCTTTATGTAGCTAGCTACAGTTTTAAGTATATATTTTATATAAATTGTAATTTCTAGCCAACAAGTGTTTTCTTTTATTAATAGTTTAAAACTTTCTGACCTTATATATTATTTTGAACTTTTCCACTTGTTCGAAAAACTCAATATTTAGCAATAATTTTTATAATCTCTTGAATTAAGTAATTATGTCGGTAAATTTCAACTTTAACATTTTTTAGTTGTTTTTCTTTCTTCTTTTAATAGAAGTCATCCATTTCTTTGCTAATAATTAATCATCAATCACTGTGTCATAACCGCGTAACATGAGTTAATCGCATACGAAAGTCATTAACTCGATTAATGGTTTCGTCTATCCATTTCTACGGCAATATACACTCTCATAACCAGTATCACAAAAAATATCCGACAAGCGGAAGTTCGACCTTTTTTTTCGCTAAATTGTAATGCTGGTTGCGTAAAACTGGTGTAGAACACTAACATTCTGATCATTAATCCATGCTGTCTGCGCACTCAATTTGCAACTTTTAAATGTCAAATGGTGTATTGACAACGTTTTTACAATTCCTATTTGCCGATAACTAATTATCGTCAGATTCAATCATTACCAAATGTGATCTCCCTTTTAAATTAAAACAAGTGAACAATTTACTTAACATTTTTCCAGATATTTCATTTTCAATTAGTGAATTCACTTTATGCATAAATTAGATTTTTTTCACCAGATAATTACAGTAGTGAACGATCAACTGAATTGCGTCATTGTTCATTTTCACTTTGCGATTCATTGCTTCTGGCAACAATGAAATCTCGTTAATTTTCTTTACAAGAATATAGCTGAGGTTTCTGTACAATTGCATCGTGCATTATACATACAACCCTTTCTATCGCGCCATCTCTTTTTCGCTTGCTCGTTGACCTCTTTATAACCTTCTCTTATCTACTGTCTCATAAATACTAGCTCTCACCCTGTAGAGTACAAAGCCATAAATCCTCACAGATCGACGTTAAAATGCATCTTTTGACGCGAGCTTGACGCATAATTTTCCTGTCAAAGTCGTTTGATTCGTGATCGTCTATAAATGCCCAACGTTTTATTGTCGTGAGTTAGCCGATAAAATGTCGGTAAAACTGAGAAAAAGCTTTAGCAAAATAACAATTATAAGGTCACAAGAAATGTGTAAATAATGGCAGCTATTATCATCCGGCGACTGTTCACGCAAATAGAGATATTTTATCCAGATAAATTAATTTAATTGATTTTGCTTTTAATTTGTTTGATCAAATTACTGCTTCCGCTATACAAGCTATGTTTTCAAAATAAATCCATTGATGCAATCCGTTTTAGGTTTATAATATATTGTACATAATTAACCTTAATAATTTGCATTACCCCAATATAATGCAAATAAATGTATAAAATAATAATTATTTCAGCTTAAGAGGACCATTCAACTTGAGATAATAAATTTATACGAAAAATAATAAAACCAACTTCTAATTGTTTTGCATCTGTTAATGATTTGAATTTTTTTTAATCAAAAATATGTAATTTGTTTATCCAACAATAAACATTAATAGAAGAATAAAAATAATGTCATTTTCACACAAATTTATCAAAATCAATCGAAAGTTGTAGATTTTAGCCATTTGGATGAACGGTCCCCTTAAATGAATAAGTAACTATTATAGCACAAAAGTTAAAATTGATATTTTGCAATAACCTAGTTTCATAAAAAAGCTGAATGTTCGATTTTCACACAAAATACTTTAATTAATTTTATAAATTATAAAACGTTCATGTTGTCATAAACTATTTTATTTCCAATGTGAGATTTTTGTTTTGCAGTATTTATAAATATATGTTCAAAATTTATCAACAAAACGTTATTTAATACTCAGACAAATTGCTTTTTGCAAATTTAGCACACCATTAAAGTGTATATAATTCATTTTTTATTATTTAATTATTATTACTCATTACATATTAACTGAACTCAATCCATTTCATTTAAAGGTTTGAGAGATAGACAAAATGCGTCTTTGCGAAAATACTGAACTGTAGGCATAGCAGACAAAACTGTTAGATTGTCAGTGCTGATGGTAACCTTTGCAGTACAGACTGTAAACTTTACCATCACGATTTCTGATGTAACAATCGCGTCTGTCGTGCCTACATTTCATTATTTTCAGTGAATCGGTTGCGATTTTTAGCAGCCATAATTTCTTCATACCCCAAATATCAAAAGTTTGACATGTTAGAGACATATATATTTTGCTTTTCTAAAAAACCTATGACTAGGGTATTTCAAAACCTTAGTCTATTAGTTTAAAAATATTAATATTTACAAATATTTATTTTAAATGTTGAAGCATTGTTCGAGATAATTAATTCTTAACTGATAGTCTTGTTGCAATGCATTATAATAATAAATTGAATCCAATATATCAACCATTAATTATTATTTATTATTGATGTTTTATTTTTTAAAGTTTTGAACTTTTTTTTGTTATTAAATTTTGTATTTGGTTAAATAAAATTTTGTAGTGAAATGAAAATCTTCAGGTTATTGAATTTGAAAATTCCTATGCGAACTCATGAAGAAATTCCAATTAATTGCCAATAAATACAAAGAAATCAAGCTTAGGCCATTATTAGATTCCATTATTGTCTAAGTATCGACATGTGACCGTAATTTAGAATGACCGAATATTGGAAATCAATCTTCGCCCATTATTGACATCTAATGTTCAGACAATACATCAGCACTCACATCAGCACCTAGTACACAAGTTCTCTAATTAAAAGATCGTTAGTAAATATTCACTCATATTAGCAAATATTAGCGGAATATCTGTACAAATATTGACCCAAAATTGTTTTCTATTATTGGGCCAATCTTGGAATAAAATGAATAAATAAAAAACAAGTCACAACACGAGTTTCAAAGTCAGATCTTTCAAAGTATCAGTCGAATGTCATAACCACGAGGCCAGCGTGGTCACTTGAATTCATTAGTGAAGAATATTATATTACGCAACTAGGGACGAAAATGAGCGTTTCCAGACGAGTTCGATTGCGAAGCAACCGCACGAGTCTAAGAAGTCGACCACTTTCGTCCCCAATTTCATATAATTTTTTTCGCCATAAGTGTCTAAAAAGTAGCGTTTTTTCCGCAATAGTAAGACGAAAGTGAGTCTTTCAGTTATACTTTTTTTCAAGGTTATGGAAAAATGTGTATATAAAAAGTGTAACAGAAAAACTCACTTTCTTCGCATTTTTGCGGAAAAAAACGCTACTTTCTAGACAAGTTTGGCGAAAATTTAATTAGATTGCTGCGTATATTATTGCAATAATATAAATATATATCTAAACTATCAAATACTTTACAAAAATAAATCCGTCACTGAGTTTTTAGGTTTTTTTTTAATTACAACTCTCTAGTTAGGGACACGAAATAACTACGCTCAAATTACATGTTTTTTCAGTGTAGATAGTTCAAATATTATACATATTACATGACAATTGTATAGAAAATAACATTGCTTTTCAAACTTACCAAAAAATTGCAACATTTATAAATAATAATGATCAGTGCTTACCTGAAACCAAAAAAAAAACATTATTCATTTACAATTGTTTTTTTATTTTTACAAATAAAAATAATATGCATACATAAAACTATGTATTCCAAGAAAATAAATTATCTTAGAGTTATCTTTAAGATAAACAAACGAGTAGTTGAGCCAAAAATAAAAATAATAATTGATCGTTTAAATAAAAGCAAATGCAAACAAATATTGTTAATTTTTTCTGATATGATATCAAAAATCAAGTTATGAGGTGCAGAAAAAAATGAATTATTCTCGTTTTTTATGACTTTATAGAAATCCTCACAGAAATTTATTTTTGCTTCAAAAGAATTATTTCCAAAAAACAATTCTTTTAATTTAATTTTATTCTTTTATGTATTTGAAATAAAATATTTTTTTCTTCAAAATATTCAAATTTAAAAAGAAAAAGTTAATGATTAAAAAACATTTAAAAAACCTTTGTCGAGTACAATTACATTATTTCAAATACATATTTATTTCGTTGAAAGTTAAAATTTTAAGATTGCAAAGTTAAAAAATAATAAGATTCAAATATATTTTATCATATCAGAATGATTTGAAAACTACTGTTATTCATCTAATTATGATATACTTTATGGAATAATTATTATTGTATTTAGGGTGCACAAGTGCTTTTTAAGGAAGTAAAATAATATTTCATCACCTGCAAGAATAAAATCTTTGTTATTTTTAGATACGTAATTAGAGTCTTCTAGTATAATTTAACAATTTTTGGAATTTTTCGATGTACAACAATGAATTTCGACGTTTTCAATATTAAATTAAGAAATCAGAACCATCGTGCTCGGAGTGCACTTTACATCTAGTTGATGTAAATTACTTTACGATTTCAAATGTAAAAACCAAAAAATAGAATTTTCGGAACCTCGCAACAATCCCTAAATTTGTGAAAAAATTACTAAAAGTATGTGGGGTTTTCTTTCGTCATCAAAAAATTTGATTTTAAGGGGTAACGGCCCAAAAAAATTCAACCCACCCTGATATTCCTACATTGCATTTAATTAAACAAACTTGCTTATACGGTTTCTGTAACTTAGTTTAAAAAATATGAATGTTAAAAGAAAAAGAAACAATTTTCTATTATCTGAAATGAAATCTTGCCAATTGCACAACCACAAAACTAACGCAAGATCTAATCAGCAATATCTTCTAGTAGATAAAAAATTCTTATTGTCATTTATCTCTTTCAAAGCAAGCAGGCAGTCGGCTTGATTTACAGCCATCCGAGATTCCGTGGAATCAGCTCGAGGGTAATCCGCATCAACAAATTTCATGTGCCGACTCAATGAAAACCATTTCCTCATCAATTAGATTAATTAACTAATCGACTGGTTGTATCTTCTACCATTAGTAATCCGTAGCAACAACAAACAAACCACATGAATTTGGCTCGCTAATAAATCACCATTTGTCATCCAAATCCAGTGCACCTTCTAACGTTATTAAATGTGCACTACATAGTACAAGGCAGATGCATAACACGCAATGACAAGCCACGTTCATTATCAGTTAGCATCTTCGTTGTCACACTAAACTTCCTGAACGAAATTTCGCAAATGAAACCACCCGGTTTAAATGTTCTGCTGCAATCAGACGTCAAAGTGCGAAATAACGAAATGGAAAAAGAGGTCGGCACGAGAAACTATATAAAGAACAGTTTATTAATAGTCGAGACTTAGCATATTCCTGGATAGTCTCGTCGAAGAGTTTGCCAGTCAACGACTCAGGGCCTATGACATTGCATTTTCCCATATAAAATTAATGACCAAATAAAAAATTCATTTCCGTATAATTCAATTATAATCAAAAGCTTTATTTTATACAGTCGTGTAAATAATTTAGCCTGCATTCAATTATTTATAATTATTCAAACAACTGACGGTGCTGTGAGACTTGCGAATTTCAGATTTCGTCAGCTAAAGCACTTTATAGTTTGTAAGTCGAATGAATGGTTAACAGTATGAATTCATGCTGCACGTCAAGGAAGAGAGTAATGTAATTGTACACGAAGCTGATAAGAGAATGGGTGACAATTTATTGTTTAAAGTGTGATCAAGTTTATAATACAATTTTTGTTCTTTTTGTTGTTGTTGTTTATTATGCTTTTTTGCTTTAAAGTTATGTATGTTTTATTGTTGAAGATAACAAGAGACGAGAGATAAAGTAAGTACAAAGAAAAAGCTGTAATTCCAGTCCGATGGCAAAATCCACTAGCTTTAGATATCGAGAGAATGGATTTAACGAATTTTCCTGAAATTTTATTGGAAGTTAAACCGACCTTTCTACGGTTTGATAAAAACAATCATTAGAGACCACACAATTTTATAGTGTGCAATTATACTTGTTTGAACTTTAAATATTTCACAAGTGAATTATACCTTTCCTTTCTACCTTTTTTTTCAACAGTATTTTTTTCATTTAAATAAAAAGTTATATTGTTAATTAAGAAATTGATAAATGATAATTGATTTTGTCATAAAAATGATTGATATTAAAATGAATGAATTGTGGTTAAATTTGATTATACATTATGTTAAGAATAATGCGAACAGATGTCAATTGTAATTGGCAATTATCTGCATAAAGATTGAACAAATGATGGGACCATTCACCAACGAGTTCTCCGAACCATTTAAAAACATTTCTTTGGGCATAATTGATATAAGTGAAATACGCACATTGGCAGACGAGGGTACAAAAAACATTGAAAAACATCAGGGAGTTATTTTTATCAATCATCTTTATGAAATTATTTTAGATGATTCTTTGAAATCGGATTGTGATCCTTTATCCGAAACTGTAAGTTTAAAACATGACTAATATGACAAAAAGCAACAAAAAATTTAAAAATGATGATTTAATTAGATAATTCGAATAAGAACACTGCAACATGGTAATAAAAATGTTGCATTTTACAAAAAGGTCACCAACAGTGTTAAAAATAATCAGAAATGTCAATCACTTTTTAGATAAGTATTTTATTTAAATTTCAATTCTATAGAGCTTCATTCAAATTTTTGATACTGGTGTCAGAAATTTAATATTAGCCAAGTTTAATTACATAAGTATAACCTATTGCTTCCCCATATAAATTTATTTCATTCAAAATAATTACATTTCTTAAACAAATGTTACATAAATATATAGATATATAATGTGTTTTTATAATATTACTTAGAATAATCATTTTTGTACTCGAACAACTTGAAATAATTACATATACCTTAAGTACCTATTAAATTAAATATAATACATTAAAAAAAATGAATCATTGTTTGACATATTATATTATTATTTAACCTTACAGTTATTGCTGTTTACAAAATAATATATTAATTATAAGATAACTGTGCTTAAAATTTCATTTACGTATATCTGAAAAAAACTTCATGTAAAAGATTCTGAATTATCATTCAATATTTTGAACTGTGTATTGACGATCAATCTATCTTTATAGATACCGGATGTAAAGAATCATCTTTAATTAGAATGAAAGGTTGTAAGTAGGTCAATTAACAAATTACTATTATCTTTGAAACAAAAATGTTTGAATGAGTTTTGTTCAGTTGATGCAAAATCAAATATTTAAACTCATTAATTTTTAAAAACGGAATATCTCATTAAAAAACCACTCTTCCTGATTTTTCACTAATCGCTTAATTACGCAATGTTTCTGGGTAAAAATAAGACCATAAATTTCAAAGTCTTTTTGCTATCTAGTTTAAAAGGCAGTGCATATTCAAGCAGTTCATTAAATAAAGTTGAAATAATTCTTTAATTATTATCAGTGGATACAAAAAAATATCCAACCTAAACTTTGCTTTGCAGCTAAAAATATTGTTTCAGTTAAACAAGTGAACGTACTTTGAATTTAAGTTGTGAATGAACTTGCCGATAACATATTTTTTTAATAGAAATTCTATCTTATCTTTATAGTTCATTTGAATGTTGTTATATAGTACAGAAAGTGTTTTTATGTGATATGATAATACGTTAAATAAGAAAAAAGCGTTCATTCATCACAAGGCGAATCATTGTACTATAGTAAATTTGAACAAAGTTGTGCCTCCATAAAATCAGAATATCAACAAATTTTATACCAAATAAACAAATCACTTCTGTTTTTACATGAAAGCAGGTTTTTTCAGATCACACAAATCAAATTAAGAAAAATAAACACTTTATTGTAACCTTCAAAAAGGTCACCCAATGAAAAGTCGTAACAATCTTGACGAATGGAATATTTTATCTTATAAAATATCAGATTAGAAACATTCATCTACCGATTAAATTGACAATTACAATTTTTTTGCAAACGTTTAACAAAATAAAAGATAAATGTCATTTGGAAAATTAAGCAGATTCTATTGAGTAGTATAAAAATTGTCTGGACTGTTGGTTATCATAATTATTTTAGAATCATATAGTATAATGGAGCGAATGCAATTTTCAAGGATGTAAAGGTTTTGCCCTTCAGCACTAAAAACAAGATCAAGAAATGCCGCAAGCCATGAATGAGTCGTATGAAATAAATTTTGTAGTACACGTCACGGCACCCGGAAACCCCACGTAAGTAATTAATAACTCTGTCAACAAGTCTGACTCATTGAATTGTTGTCTTTAAGGAAGTTTATTAAAAATCATCTCAAAAACCAGTGTTAAGGCTAAATTATTAACTAAAATTAGAATTGTAGTACTGAGTCAGTGAAATATAAATTTATATAACTTATTAATTTTGAAAGGTTCTTAAAAAGTTTCAATAGAAAACATCAAATTTGATAAATTATGAAATAGCTAACTCATTTTTTTTTTTTTTTTTTTTTTTTTTGAGTAATTAAAAGTCATTTTAATGTATATGGTAAACTTAAAAAAATATATATAGAGAAAAAAAGGGTATTTTTCATTCATCGCATTTTTGTCGTTTGCAGCTACTTCTAAATAATGCAATAAACGATGAAACAAATTTCAAAAAGAGAAGGAAATGATAAATCGACCTTTACAATCGATTTTCCATTTTTCATCAACACAATTGCCCGACTTTTTTGTTCGCGCAAATAAATTTTCGTTGCGTGCAGAGGTCGAATTGGCGAAGACTACCCCGAAAGCCACAATAAGCGAGATTAACAAGTTTCGTGAAAAAACCAGAAACTCTCTATGCAGGTTTACTAGCTCAAAGCTTAAAGCTGTTTTCATATGTTTGTTTGATCGACCAACAATCTGTTTTGTGTTTTAATCCAGTATTTTTGTTTTCAGTTAACACTTTATTGTTGATAATTAATTTAGCGAAATGTTTTTTTTATTTGTTTAAATTTTATAAATATTATGTCATTTGTTTTGTTCTTCAAATAAATAGTGCCAAGTAGAGTAAAAATGATCACCCTTATAAGAAAATGTTTAAAAAACAATTTTGTTAAATATAATTTGCATTTGTATTACAAAGGTTTGATTTTTGTCATAATAAACCATCAGTTTGTATTAACATTTAAACAATAATTATCAGTAAACAATGATCCTGATCATTTTTACCCCACTTGACTCTATTATAATTGATTTTCTTAAAAAACACATTTTAATCTTGCATTATTTCGCTTTGTTCTGTATTATTAAACAATAACAGAAATAAATTAGATTATTAAAACGTCTTATTGAACTTTGTAATCTAGTTAATGTCATTCGACCCTTACCCATTTTTCTATTCAACAGTCAGTTTTCATGCGTTCGAAATTAGTTTGACCCATTCATTAAAGATGCCTTTGAAAGCAAGCCACGAAACGACCATCAGTCGCTATGTGAGTCACGAATGTATAATTAAATTCATAAACGCAGTGATCGCGGCGACAGAGTCACGTATAACGTGATGCTACACATTTCGGAAAGTTTGCACCTCAAGTAGTTGGGCATATAATTTACAAATATAATGAATCCCAAGAATTTTGCGCTAATGACGGCACTAGCTAAACTTACGTCAATTATTTAAGAAGATTGTTAGAATAATGAGTAAGAATTAAAGAGCATTCATCTTTGATGTCTGATTGAGCAAACTTATTTGTTAGAATTACAATCTAATGCAATTAAAAAGTCATGTATAATAGCATTTTCCAAGCAGTTCCTTTCAAGTTCATTAAATATTTTCAATAATTATTAAAAATAAATCTTTTTTAATTAATTGATTTTTTTTTCTTTTAAGCAAAACGTTAACGTTTTAGGCTGTTAGTTATTATCAATAATTATCTTTTTCTAGCATTTTTTATGTTGAATATTCAATATAACCAATTAATTCGTATAATAATAATTATTATTATTCGTATTGAATTTTGGTGTCTATCAATGAATATTGTAATATAGCATTAAGTTTAGAGCACTTACATCCCTAACCGCAAGGGGGATGAGGATTTCTCATTATAATCAATTACCATATACAGAATATTGATACGAACACCCAAAAGAGCATACAATTCAAATATACCTAGATTTAATCGTGTGTGATAGTGTCCATACAATTATTTATTTAAATTTTGAAATCTTTAAAACTGTTGAATATAATATTTATTGAATTTCAACAAAAATTGTATTAGTTGATAAAAAATAAAATATTATTTATAAACATTTGAGCTATCGGAACTGTTAAATGTGATAAAAAATGTATCTGATGAAAATTATCATTTAAATTATTTGATCTCACTCAATTTTGATGCATTAAATACTTCTATTCATTCATATTGCAAATGAATAACTTGAAGATTAGGAAGCAATGTCAGAGTCAAACTTTTGATTGCTGTAATCAGTTCAACTTGATCTATATTCTGAGAACATAAAAAGCCAACCGAACAGTTGGCAACTTGAATCATAGAAAGAAAGAAAAGCAATCATTCATTACATCTAAACAGTATAAAACTAATTAAAAAATTGAATTATTTATATGTGTCAAATATGTATAATTATCCGATAATTGTTTGTTATGTATCTATTTACTACAATCAATTTTATGCACAAAAATAAAATCAGCCTATGTAGTAAAAAAGGTGAAGAAAAAAATCAAATGCTGAACATTTTTATACTAAAACAATTCTGAACAAAGTTTATACAATTTTATTGTAATACATATAATATCAGTTATCTTAAAAACGAAAGTCTTTTCTTGTAAAATTTAAAAACAACTTCTACTGAATAAGTGAAACCTTATTATTGACCTTAATTGTTACCGTTAAAAAATACTGTTAAGTGTATGTACCGTTAAAAATAACTTCCTTACTATAGTTTCAATTAATTTTGAAAACTGAAAAATATGAATGTTTACATTTATTTGCAAAAACAATTTTGTCAAAACTTAAATTTTTCAAATTATGTAGCATAGATTTGTTATAAGAAGCAAATTTCTCATAACGCAAAGAAATTAAATGAGAGATGAACTACTGAACTTATGTATACAACTTTTCTCCTCAGGAAACCATTTACTTTCTTATACATATAGATCAGTTTGAAAGTTCATGATCTAAAACAAAGTACCTACTCTTCTGAGATCTAAATTTTTTATTAATTTTGTTTGTAAAACTCTCTTCTCGATTACTTATGCACAATAACTTATATTTTTTTAACTATTTTACTAACTTTTCTGCAAAATTTTATTTTTTTCATGTATTAATGCAAAAACTGTCTATTTGCAATGCAGCAATTTATTCTTCACAGTTTAAAACAAACAACGCTAGGAACAAAATTTGGGCAGCAAAGTTTGATATAAACTTTTAAAAGTATAGACTTTGAAAAGTTCAATGCTCTTCAAGCAGCTGAAAAACAAGTAATGTTATACAGTACAGTAGACAGTTTTAAACATTATTCTTCTGGAACAATAAAGAATGTTGAGATATTTTACATCATAAATATCTCTTTAATGCAACAAAATTTATTTCAAAATGTATTATTTATTGTCGACAAAAGGTAAGTGGCCCCAGATTTTGATCTACACTTTTCCTATGCATTTAAATTGTTTTGATTTTCCCAATCTTGATATTAGATCTGTATTACATCATCAGAAATCATAATATCAAAAACATATTTTGAGCTTCTGCAGTCACATTTATTTTGGTTAAAATGACACCAATCCAATTTTGTTTCTTATTGACGTCGGAATGTGTATGGAGCACATTCAGTGCATACAAATCTTTTTGACACGTAAATGTTCTTGCAAAATAGTTTTCTCTCAAAAGTTAAAGCTCAGCTTCTATATTATGTATAGTTCTCTCAAAGACATTTTTGTCCCTCAATTTTGACCACTTTTTTCAACATATCTTAGATTTTTGGGAGTTTTAACAAGTTTTAAATATCAATGACTTACAATTGTTTTTCAAAGAGATTTTTTTAATATTACACAACCACCACAAGTATTTCTGCAAACTATTTTAAAAGTTGTATAAAGCGTTGAGAACTCGAGTAATAAAAAAATTAACATCTTTATGTTTTTTAATAACTTACATTGCAAAGGCCAGAAAGTAAATTGATGAAACAACTGTGGTATACGAATTTTCAAATATAATATAGAGAAAATTACATTTTAGAAAAAAAGAGTAAATTTTACATTCTATGTTGAATACAAAATTTCAGCTATTGGATTTTAACTTATAAATTATTCATCAAATTGTGTTGTACATTTTACGTCAAATGTTCTATTTAATTTTCTCGGTAGTAACTGAAAAGCGTATAAAGTATACACATAATTCGCAATAAAGTTGTCAAACAAATTAATTCAGTCAGTAAAAAGTAAATATAAATACAAATAAAGTTGCGATTAAAATGTCGCAATATTAATTTTTTAAAAAACAAACTTTTTCCAATATCTCAAAATTTACTACAATTTAATTAATTTGTAAGTTAATTCTGTTTAGTTCTGACAGAGAGAAATAATTGTCTCTAGATTTTTCTACTTTATCTTTTAATTTTTTATAATTACATTATTTTAATTTAGAAATTAAAGCTTATATGCTATCATTATAAACATAAAAGTATATTACAGAATTGTTATAAACTAAATTACAATAGAAAATGGACTTTCACAACGTTTGAATTTGAGATAGAATTTCCATATCTTGATATTCTTAAAGTTGAAAATGTCCCTGAAGAACAAGTTAAGCACGTTCTGTCCATCGAGTCTCGTTCTCTATCGCCTGACCTGCATTCTTCGTTTTGAAATCATACCCCGGGCGTTATTACGTGACCAGGGCGTACCCCATTCAGTTATTACATCTAAAGAAGTTACCGAATAAACGAATACGAGATTGCGGATGCGTTAGTCTCGGTGAGAGGAAGTACTTTAAACAGGAAATAGAATCGTTATTTTCTTGCTAGCATACAGTTATAAAATGAAATAATGATATTGAAATAACACGAAATGTGATAAAAAAGAATCTGTGTGTCTGCCTCAATGGAGGAATTAAATGTTCAAAGTGCACATTTTTATGCATGAGTTGACGGTTGTGTTCACTATTTCGCGTCAAAATTTGAATCACAGTTTAACATCAGATGCTACTTTTGCAACTCGTGTACCTGCATGGAATAAAGTTTTTAACAAATTGTTTACATGTTTTGCACAATTTTAAAATTCAATTTCAATTTAAAAACAATTTTTTTTGTTAACTTTTTATTTTTCATGCAAAATTGTAACCAATGTGCAATTAAAAAACACGAATGAATAAAACATGAAATGAGAAATATAACCCATGCTATTGTATGCATGTGTGAAAAACCATGTACAATTATTAACAGACTAATTGAGACTATTACTCGAAAAAAAATGCAGAAATCTCATCACCGAAGTAATTATATCTATGTTTGATCAAAACTGTACAACGGTAGAGTTCATAATAGCAGCAATTAGAAAGAATCTCGCAGAATGGCGTCACGAAGAATATAAGCAACGTCAAATTGTTGGTTGTACAATTGGTCACTATGTTATGGATCTAGATAAGAGTGTCAGTGTATGTAATTTTTACAGAAATTATTATCTAAACGATACGTCATTTGAAATAAAAATTAATAAAATATGTTGTCTATTTTATTTATAGTAAGAGAACATGAAGATTAATATATATATTACCAGAGTTTTTTTGTTTGCAAAAGGGACATCACAGTGTTAATATTCTATGAAAAAATTCTACATTTGTTATATTATACTTAGCAAAAATTAACAAAACAAGAAATGTTACGCCGGATCTCATTAATATTACAGCCGCCTTAACACAAAACAATTTTAAAGCAAAACGAAAATGTGCAAATAATATGAAGACAATTATTCTGGCGCTCTCGGACAAATTTGGTGAGTGGCTCAAGCCCAATTTGCATGATAATCATATTTATGAGAGAACGCGCTATAAACTGGCATGTATACTATTTTCGGCGCAGTAGACAATGATTTTATTGTATTCTAATAAAAACAACAAATATCTCTTTAGCTAAAACGTTTGAAATAGAATCTGCCTTTTGTTGTCCCCATGGTTCAGATTCTTTTTTTTTCTCCTTATTTTTTAACTTCTCGAATTTTTTATGTGAAACAATAACATTACATTAACGTATTTCGTACTTTTTCTGGTGACTTTTTGTATGTTTATTTTAATTTTAGTGTAGTATTAAGGAATTCTTGATGTTAAAATATTGTTTTTCATTTTTTGTTTGCAATAAAATTTTGTATAAATAATTATTTTAAAATGTCCATTGAAAAAAGAGAAATTATAATTTTCAAAAAAACACAAGTCGTAATTTACAAGGTGAATGAAGGGTTTAAATTGATTGTAAATTAATTACGAATCCACTTATAAAGAACAAATAAAATCATAATTTAATAAAATCTTCAATTTCAAGTTCAATAAAAAATCTTTTGTATATAATACAAGTTTTTTGAACTCAGCAATCTGCAAAACTTAGCGTGCTTTTGCACTTAAAATTACTTCAAACAAGGGAGTTGTTTACATTAGCAACGACGAGAAATAAATGAGAGACGACAGCAAGACGCCCCTGTTTTGCATCCCCTCATGTTTTTCATCTTGTCGATTATTCGGATGAAGTTATGGACGCTTTCATGTTTTCAAAACTTGGCACATTTGCGCACTAATATTTACATATGAACAACACATAAGTGTAAAAAGAAGGCAACACGTTTTCCCTTGGCAGCAACATTTAAGCGCACGCAGAAAAGCCGATTAAGGTTTGAGGAACACGAAATATTTAACACCTAGGATGGAATTGGGGAGACGCGGGGACGCGCAGGGACCCAACAAACCAAGGAGAGGAAAGATAAGAGCAACGACGTCGTTGAGAAAAACTTACGACATGTAGAGCAGAGCATAATCGTTGCACGCAAATGCAAACGTTGTATTATAACAATGAACAAGCGCAACGCGGCGTTCAACAGCACACACGTGTGCGAATACACAGATATAGAAGCCGGTCTGGTATTGGTGCAACTTCAAAATCGTTTACTTGATTTACGATCTACTAGTCTGATAGAAAATGAAAGTAAAAAGAGAAGTTTTGTTCGCATTGCTCGACGGGTAATGCTTGTTCTAGATTAGGATGGAAATAGAACAGTAACACCCGAGAGAAGTGTTTTTGTGTAGTTAATGATAGGATTCCACATTTATGATGAATTCCAAGGATTTAAAAGCAATTTCGAGAGTAAGAAGGGGACGATAAAAATTGTTTGAGGATAAATCGTGGGTTATTAAAAAGAAATTTGTCTTCCATTTCATTTGAGAAAAAGAGAAAGAGAGAAAAAAAAGAAAAAATATATAACCTAGAACACAATTTTATGTGGCATGTGATTGATTTTTCGCAATTTTATTTGCGCTGACTTAAAGTTTTCTAATAGTTTGGCGCGATGATGTCTTAAATAACAACTCAGCGCGCTGAAGAAAGTAAGTTTAATAGCCACGAAAATGAAAAAGTTTGACTGAAAAAACAGCCACTTATTTTGTTTCCCAATTTTGCAGCTTTAATGTTTACTTTGCGCGCCTTGCTGCACTTTATTTGACACATGTGAACTTATTTTAACACGTTGTTTCAAACCAACTGCTGAAATTACAAGTACATTCTCACATCGTTCCGGAAACAAGAAGCTATGTCAAATAATTCGCTTTCGTTGTTGTAATCAACAAACTTGCCTTAGGAATGAATGCTTTCTTGCCAAATTAGTATCATTTTCTTATAGTTATATGCTCTTCAATTTTATTCACAAAAGTTCACATTTTTTATTTTCATAATTTACTTTAAAATACAGTTAATAAAATTATCCCAGTATATGATTTATATTTTAAAATGCCAAATTACATTGCAGAATATAGTAGTATTTCTTAATCGTATTTCTTACACAGTTAATTTGGAATTGATCGAGAATAGTGCCAAGAAATGTACTTTTCTCGTTGCATTTTCGATATATACTGTCGAACACATTCGAAAAAACTGTATAAGCTGACCAGGTTTTCATATTGACAATATAGTGTCCCGGTTCAAATTACAATATAATTGGTTTATGCAAATAAAAACATTTGACAGATATATATATATATAATATAAAATAGGAGGAAAATTTACAAAGCGAAATGCAGACAGAGCGAGGCAAAATCCATTAGATAAATGGACGAAATCGATTGAAAGAGGATGCCCGGTAAATGGAAGGGGCAAGTTCAGGGTGGTCTGAATCAAGTAGTATGCAGCACATGCGCGTTAATGGCACACCTGAAAAGATGGTGGGATAGTGACGTCAGTGCGGTAACAGCATCAAAAGCCATCGGCAAAAAAACCCTGGTTTATCCAAGCACTATGTTCCGATTAATTATGCATTAACACGAGAAGACCAATAGCAATCAAAATAACCCTTTTAAGCAAACCTTTTTAATTAATTTTCCTCGAAGCTTACCGCATTTTCATAATTTGTTTCCTCCTGTAATGCCAATTTATTTTTCTATTTGTCAAACTTAAGTATTTTGAGATTAATATTTTTTCTCGTTATATTTTGCTTTAAAGAAAATTTAAATCCAGTAATAAGAGATGCGAAAACAAAATTTTCGTAAACAACTGCATCTCTTTGCAAGCACAATTCATCTTACGCGAACAATTCAGTTTAAGAAATTCATATTCAATTCTATAGTCGACTTGTTTCTTGTAATCGACCTTAACAACAGAAATAAGACGCCGGAGTATCAGCGGACTGCCAACATTTTTCATACTCTTATTCATTAGCATAAAACTTTGTGTGCATGCTTACCGATGCAATTTATCATACAGACGTTTCGTCGAGACTGACAAATGAAAAGCTTTGACTTTCCACAATATTTGATACGTTCTCTCGAACAGCGAAGCACGTTTTTCAAAGTCGCGCAAACACATACCCCCAACTTATGGAAATATTCGCGCCAGGTAATTTTGCGGTTTACGATTTCTTCATGAATCATATTATCTTGGCGTTGAATGAGAACACCTACTATCACATTTTTCATCGTAAATTATTGAAAAAAATATAATAATAATAACCAACTAGAGCAATTCAGTTGATTGAAAACTCATGTTCCAATTATATATGCAATTATTTTAGAACATCTACACAAGTGTCATTTACTATTTGAACAAGCTTTAATTACAAATATTTTATATTTATTTCTTTTTTTCCAGTTACAGAATTCGATTGTTTGACAAAAAATATTGAAAATTGTAGCCAAAAATCTAGTTGTTGAAAATATTCGACCTCTTATTAATTTGTTGAGACTGTCCAATTAATCTTTGGCTCTGAATGAAAAACTGTTTTTCACCAATGTACAATTTATAACTTTGAAAGAAAATATTTTGCATTTGAATGAAGTAAATTTAAAAATAGAAATTAAAAACTGAAATTAAGTTGCAGAAAATTGATTGTTATTTTTTTCAACTACGTCTAATACATTTAAATTGAAGCCGAGACAAGTCTAATTGGATTAAACAAAATGTTTGAGTAAACTTTTATTCCGACAATTGAGTCCCTGATTAGCGAAGTTTTAAGAATCTATAGCAAAAAACTAAGTATCAACTTACGAACGTTCGCAGTCGATCCATTTTCCGATGTACATCTTGTATCAGTATTAACTTAAATTACGAGACGCAAAGTTACTGAAACTACCTCGTAACAGCGGCATTAACATTATTCTATTGAAGTTCGCTAACCAAAGATTCATATATTTCTCTTATTATAATTCGCTAACTTGGTCAAGCATCTGGAATCTAAAACATGTTGGATCAGAAATACCTCTTGTTAGCTCATTTAATTACGCCGTAGAAAAGATAATATCAAAGATAAAAATTGGAATTTTGAATTTCAAACGTGATTGGAATTCAAAATGACACTTAAATGTTATTACTCAGATTCGTTCGAGTTTCATTAAGTTCCATATCAATTGAACATGGATTTTTAAATGAATCGATAAAATGGTGACCGCAATGTAAAATCCAAATCACTATTACGATTGTTACAACATTTGATTATTAAAAGTTGATAAAGTAATAAAATAGTGTATTATGCATCATGAGAGTTAAAATTGTTTTATTTTAACTCGAAGAAAATTCGGCAGTTTTTTTGGCTCGCGCGAGGGCCCCAGGCTGCGTTTTTCAAACAGTTGCTGGGTTTTTCTCACGAGGTTAAAACAATTTTTACTCCCAAGGAGCATATGATATATTTTGTCATGAGAGCAGAAATCGAGCTGTTTTATATAAGCGTTTATGGGAGTTTAGCAATGTCACCCTCAAACAGGGAGTAAAACAGTTCGATTTCGACTAGAGTGACAAAAACACGTTTTTCCTAACACTTGGACGAAAATACCTTTTTCCTTCCAATTTTTTTCGGGACGAAAATCGATATTTTCTTCTCACTTGGTGCGAAAATTATTGTATGTAACTTGAGACGAAAATGAGCGACTTCTTAAAAATTCCCATTTTCGTTCTTAATTGCATAATATACTATTTCCTTTTGATAAATTAAAATTATTTAAAATTAATTTTCCACTCATGTAAATCGATTAAATGTACGTTTTTAAAAACACACATTGAAAAAAAAATTCTTTTGTTATTTGAGTTCGAAAAAAGTACTGTATTTTGAAATGCACATCTACATAATGAACGGTCAAAAAAGATTGCTTACATTTTAAAAATTAACAATCTTTGACAAATCTTTATCTAAAAGTATGTTTTAATTTTTCAAACAAATCTCATGAACCTTGATATCAAAGTATTGAAGACTGTCGATAAAAATGTGAAATCTTAGAAGCTTTTATCTCCAAAGTATAAAAAAACCAATAATCTTGTACATGTTTAATCATAGATATTAAATTGTTAAACACATAAATTTTGCATGTATTAAACATAATAATGAAAGAATAATGGTGCATCATTTAGGTATGTTTGATCCTTTGGGCACAATGTTTAGCATTAAAATGACCATGTTTCTTGTGCGATACTATTGAAAACAATAATGGGCTTCGTTTATTAAATGGTATCGAGTTTCTTGACGTAGACAGTATGTCGTCTACAGAGTATATCATTTTCATTCATGCTTAACTTCATTCTTCGTATTACGTTTTCTAATGATAGACTTCTATCTATGTCTGATATATTGATTCACTGTTTCGTAGTTGAAATGCCGATTCAATTACAGATAAAGATGAATGGAACTGCATAAACCAATGGCTTTTCAATTTTTATATAATATACAGCTTCCATAAAAAAATTTTTTCCAACTTATTTGTACTGCAATTGAGTATTATTTTAAATATACACAAATAATCTAAATATAATTCATGTGGAGAAGTAACAGGATTTAATAAATTTTGCAATTATAAATTAATTTAACCTTATTACCCAATCAAGTAATACATTTGTGAGATAAATAAACTCAATATCATTGTGCACGTTTTTATATAATATATGTCGCTTACTATTGTGTAACACAAACAAGTCATCTCGATTAGTATTCATACGAGTGGGAACAATTTCTTCATTTTACCTCATCACGAGTAATAATTGCAGTTAATTTTAGCCGACATGTAATGTAACTTTAATCGAGTAATTATCTGAAATCCTACTTTTGAATATGACACGATGCTTTTATGGCAGATTTATGTAGGATGTCATTCACTATCAACATTTTAAATTCGAACATTTGATTACTTTCACTTTATATCCTGTAATTATAAAATGTATCCAAAATTATGTTACCGAAAGAACATTATAGATTCCTATTTAATAAATTTATAATAAAAGATTCATTCGAATAATATTAGCATTGTAATTAAAATATATGTATAATTATTATTTATAGCACTATTCTATATGCAGATTAATCAATCTATTGAAATTGTTTACACTTGTATATTAATGAATTATTATTTAAAGTTCACATCAACAGATAAAACTTATAATTTACAAATATTTCAGAGGTCGAAAAAACACGAAATAAGATGTGTTATATATATTATTATAACATATTTTTCAAAGTCTATATTACACTTGTAGTACTTGTTATTATGACTTATGATACTGTATAATATGCCTACCACAAGTGATACATGGTCTTGAATTATATGAAAATCCAGCGATTTATCCCATTGTATACTTATTTGCAAATCTAGAACACCAATTTTAAAATCATATTTACAATTTTAAACTTTCTTATTCAGACATTTGCTTATTTTTTTTTTTTTTTTAAATCTATATTTTACATCACTTTAATTTAAATACAATGTTATTTTAATTCAATTTTATCAATTGAAATTCTAAAATGCATTTCATCGTAATAAATTTAACTGTTAATGTAATTGAAGAGTGTAATGCAGTGAAAATGCATTTATGCAATGATTATATTAATACCATTAGATCACGTAATAATTAGCATTATTTCAAATTTTCAAACGTCGAGAATTGATATTAATAATTGTAATTTGTAATACTAAAGTATTATAATTTTCAAGGGGTTCAAAACTTCCAACATATTAACATGTGTTAAAAGAGTGTTGGAATTCAACTCAATGTATTAAAAGATTGTGTTAAAAAGTGTTGGAAATTAATTTGACGCGTATTTTAGAAAAAAAAATTCTCAATCGAATATTATAAAAAACTTACTACTATATAAATGTTAAAATATATTTCTTTATAACAGCATTACGTTTATTCTAATCGACAGATTTATTCACGATTCTGTATTCATATAATA
>JABFPM010000556.1:0-27171 GCA_022817325.1 Idris sp. 1 HC-2018 | reverse complement strand
TATTTGTGAAAGACAATAATAAATAGAATATAATTATATTTAAGGCAATGACGAGGTAAAATTCTTTTAATTAATCCAATTTATAATAATTTTTTATGTTTTAAATAATAGTAAATTATATATTAAAATGAGATTCAATGTATAATTATATAAAAGTATAAATAAATTAATTTTTTTCTATCATTTAAATTGAGATTCAGTCAATTATAATTATTTTATGGACAATTAGCAATCACATCAACCTTGAATATAATAAATAAAAATCTATTTAATTAAAACTAAATTTATTGCACTTTTTTAGTTCTAATTTTTTTTCTATGAATCATATTTTTTTACTATTGATTTTACTCATATATTTTAATACTGAATCTACTTAATTAAAATACTGCCCTTATTAATATTTCATTTAAAATCATGACAAAGTTTCGTAGATAAATTTTATTTAAAAAATTTCTTATCAAAATTTTGTATGAAATATTAACGAAAGTGGATTTGCAGCATTACAACTGAAAAATGTCTTTCTTTTTAATGCGATTTCTCATCTATTGTAAAAACATGTATTATATTTAATTTTCAAAACCATCTTAAATATTAAATTGATCTATTAATGATAGTTTCTCTAAACTCACAATGTAGTTTTATTTTTAGTACGATCCTAATAACACTTATTTATTCATATAACTTTAAAAATTCAATATAGTATATAAATTTTTAAAATAATTTTTCTTATAATAAATAAAATCTTGTTATATTTTATTTATGAAAATCTTATATTCAAAAAGACGTTATAAAACTTCGAAATATTTTTTTAAAAATAATATTTCTGATTTTGTTTAGTGTTATTAGGATATCAAAATGTGTTTTAACATTTATACATTACATAGTGGACAAACAAACACTAAAAACAGTGCATTAATATAAACATTTTGCAACTCAAACAAACTTAAATTCTGTTTAAAATATTGTCTAGTACTGACGTAAATGTTTCAAAGTGATATTTTAGCCTTAAAATTAATTTACTATTTCTCTTTTCTCGCAATAAAAAAAACTGTAGAATATTTTAGGCGTTTACTTTAGAAAGTAATAATTTTTCATGCATAAATTCCTATAAAAACTAAATAACAGTAACCTTTGCAAAAATGAATTACATTTAAAAAGATAGTAAAATCATATCTCAGTCTTTCATATTTCCAAAGGTTTTTACACATTAAAACCCTTTCTCTACTTATTTTAAATTAAAATTATTGAGATTTTCAATGATTTTAAGACATTCGATGATTATTTTAAATATAAGTTTATCACTAACAGTGATATCCAGTATTGAAAGGGTGGATAAAAATTCATTTCTCTGAAATAGTAAACTTATAATAGAAATAAACAAAAAAAAACTTATACTATTTAAATTTGCTGTTAAAAACAAAAATGCCTTACAAAAATTAAAATTATTTTCATCAACCTTAGTTTTCAATCAATCGAGAGTTAATGAACATATTTTCACCGGAATAAATGAAAAGAACGCAAATCAAAACTTAATAAAAATTAACATAAATTCTTGAAAGGTAAAACAATTTACCTCAAATTAAAACAAGCTTAGTCTTATAGAAAAGGGCTGAAACCTCTCATTTCCAAAAACATTTCTCATAAATTGTTTTTTTATTTTGAATTATAAGTTGGATGGTACGATCTCCTCGAAGAGGGCTGTCTTTGTCTCGACAAAAACGACTGACCCTGCCCTGCGCTGAGGGCCGCAAGCCTTTGATCCACTGCTTCCTTATGACATGTGGCACTCAGTCTATAAAACGCCGTGATCATCATCTTCTCTTCCATTTCTCTCAGCAGTTTATTTTCCTTCAGCGCCCTCTCCATTTCTTCAATAATTTTTCTCTTTTCCAAATTCTGGTTTCTCAACAAACTGATTTCCGTTGGCGATGCGCTGTTTTGCTTCGGGTCCAATGCCTTGATTACATTTTTAGCTTTCTCCACGTACTTTTTGTACCTCTCATCCAGCGTTGCTATTTCCATCTCTTTTCTTGACAGACTCTCCTGCAGTGCAAGCATTTTTTGCTGTAAAATTTGCAACGAGGCCGTGTGCTCCTCCAGCTGACCGCTGAGTCGTTCTTTATCGTCTTTCTCCTGTCGCAATTCTTCCTGCAACTGCGCCAGTTTCACCTGCAAAGTTGAGTCCACTTTGGTCCCGGCTCCAGTGACCTCTTCCAGCTTCGTCTCCAGCTCGAGAATCCTCTGATTGGCCTCTCGGTTCTGCTTTCTGATCGTGTTGATGCGTTCCTCTGAGTCTTCCAAAATGGCCTCCACCGTTGGAATTTTGTCCTCCTCCCCCTTCTGGTTCAGTTTCAACATCTTATTTTCATACTGCAAAACCAACAGCTGCTCCTTAATAGCGGGGGGAATGATCTCAGTGTCAGAAACGTCGTCCTCCGAGTTTGGCTTCTGCACACTCCCAACAGCGTTGAGCTGCATGCAACGCAACTCCTCGTTTGTCTCCTTTAAAGCGTCCCTGTCGATGATCAGACGGTCGCGCTCACGCTGCAACGCTCCCAGATTGGCCTCGAGTTTCTTATTCTCGAACTCCAGTTTGTCGGACTTGGTGCACTGTTCGTCGAGTTTCCGGTGCACCTCTGCGAGCTGCTGTTTACAGGCCTCCAGGTGATTTCGCAGCATCGTCGACTTTTTTGCTTCCTCCTCGAGCTCAATTTTGAATCTCAGGTACTCAAGGTTCTTGTCCTCGAGGAGTTTTACTTGACGCTTCAAATCCGACATATCTTCCATCTTCTTTTTGTAAGACTCAATTGTCAGTTCGTATTTTGCAACTTTATCTGCGGTTTCGCGGAGCACGTCCACTTCGTCTTTCAAAAGATTCGCTCGTTCAGCTGCTCGCTGAAGGTCTTCCTGACGACTCTGCAGTTCCAGGATTTCTTTCTCAAGGAGCTCCACTTTTACCCTAAAACAAGGAAACGATCAATAAATTGTTTTCACGAAACATATTAATACCTTTGTGAATGTTACCTGTAATCATCCCTCGAAGTTTCCATCTTAAAAACCTCGACCTTCAAATCCTCCACCTGCTTTCTCAGTCCAGAATACTTCAAGCTGTGTTCACTCTGGTTGGGATTTTCAGAATCATCCAGTCTCTCCTGCATTCTCTTATTTTCCAGCATCAATCCAGCTTTTTCCTCCTGCAACATGTTCAACTGCTGGTCCAACTCGTGGCATCTCTGAGCTAGTTGTTCCCGCGCATCCACCGCTATCTGCAGTTCATTGATAAGCCTATCCCTGACCCCACCGTCCTCGACGTCAATCGACTCTACATTTAAACTCGCTCCCAAACTCAATCTAGGTCCTCCCTGCATGCTCCCCTCTAATTCCTGAATACTCTGCATGATCGCCCTCTGCACCACCTCTTCCATTTGCATTATTCTTGTTATGTAAAGTTGCTTGTTGATGCAGTTGATTGCACACCCTAGCACCAACTGCAGCAAACGTCTCAGCTCGTTTTCATCACACTTTTCGCCAATTTTTGTAGCGTCCGGCTTAATATAACCGGACAAAGGTTGGTTCAGGCTGTCGGCGTAATACTCCATAATCGCTTCCACGATTTTTTTTAAGTTACTAACTTTCAGACGCCAATTGGTGCCAACGTCACCTTTGATTTTGGAGCACCAGGTGGGGGTGAACCACTCTGGAGCAATCTCTGAGAGCACCTCGGTTAGAGCCACACCGTCGCAAATGTCCTCGACTGTCGCGTGGGGAGCTTTTATCTCGAATGTCTTGAGCCATTTCATTAAACTGACCGTCTGCTGGTCCATTTTTGTGGCGTCTTGATTACCAGATTTTGATAACTGTTTAGTTTGCTGTTGTTGTATACATTGGCAGGAAGTCTTCACAAAAGATGAGAAAAACTTAAAAAATAGAAATTAAAAATCATGAAAAGCGGTTTTAGGATCTCATTTTAAACAAAATTGTAAATTGAGGTTACATTTTTTAAAATGTCTATGCGATTAATCTAAATGAAATTTTAACAAGTATTCTTGAACTTTGAGTATAAAATGTGTCAAACAAATCTTGTTCAACTTTCTATCACCTTTATTTGTATTACATAAACCAATTAATACTAAAAACCCTTCACTTCTCAAGTTGCTCCAAAATTCAGAAACTATTTTTGATAAACTTTAATGAAATAAAACAACTATTAAATTATTACCTTTTGTTAATATATAATCATTAAATGCTTTTCAATTAAACCGTAACCATATAACAGTTAATTATTTTAAACATTCGTACTACTCCAACTGTGAGGTTATGTCAACTGGCTTATGTCAAAGAGTGTTTTCTGTGTTGCAAAAGTGTTTTTTTCTTTACTTTTTACCTCGTTCTATCCTTCTTCTCGGGTTTCAAGGTTAAGATGCATTTTAAGAAAACATTTTAGCTGATTGTTTGTGGTTATAACAAACGGTCCAACGAGATGACATTTGTTGTGATATTTTGGTCGAACAATGGCGTCCGCGATTTGGGCCAACCTAACCTCTAATGGTCAGCTGACGGGAAAGACGGGTTGTTGTCGCGCGCGATTGTAACCCTAAAATAAGCAACAAAATCAACTTCTCATTATTAATGGGTCACAACTTTCGTTAATGAGTGGCTCTACACTTCGTCTGTAAGTTTTCAACAATTTAATTGCATTTTCCAAGAGCTTTAGACTTCAATGAAATTACTCTGACTTTCCAAATTTGTTGGTATTCGATGTAATTTGTTGTTTCCCTTTTTTTGTGGTTCATCTGGCTATTTTTAAGTTGCTTTTAAGCTTCGTAGACAAAATATTGAATAATTTGTTTGACTTTATTGTTCATAAGCTGCGTTTGTTTTGTGTCAAGGTTTCATTATTGTTCATTGATTACAATTTTAATAGGAATTGGAATCTATTTTTGGTACAAATTGATGATTAATTGAGAGTGGAAGTTTGCTTGCTAAGGATAAAATTATACAGAATTTTGTTTTCTTCTTTATTGGAATTTAAAAATATTTGGATTAATTAATTTTCTTAATGAAATAAACTTGATAAGTTTGTTATAATTTGGAACGACGATCATTATATTTACACTGATTTTATTATCTAAAAAACTTTAAATAGAATACAGCTTTTTCTGATAATTTCAGTCATTACTTAGGTGAGAAATAAATTATTGACTTTCTTGTTGAATCATAGATAGTTTACATAAAGTGAAAAAAAATAACATTATTAAATTAAGATATTGATAAGTGTATGTCTTACTATAGAAAATTGATTACATATGTATGACAGCTATATATATTTTTAAGATTCTCGTATAAGTATTATATTTCAATGCATTTATTTATCTTGATATAACTGAAATATTGTACGATTATATAATACATATATTATGTGTTAATATTTTTTATCCTCAAATGGCATTTTAATAAAATTATTTTTATTGGTAACATCAGTAGTAAAATAGTTTTTTTTCGTAACAAAATTATTTTTTAACTTTTTTGTGCAATTTATATTTTTGTACTTTTGATTTTAATAGGCATTTTATTTATAGGATAATTCTTAACAAAAATAATATATAATGACTGATAGTTTGAATGATGAAGGAAAGAAGAAAATTACAAATACCCGAGCAACATTTTATAAAAAGCCAATTAAAAAAGATAATTATCGATTAGAGGTAGAAGAAGACACTCCACAAGAAATTAGACGACAAGCATTGTTACTACGACAAAAAAAGTAAGTTTCTATTTTTTTATATTTTTTATTATTAAGAAAGAATGAATAAAAATTTAATTTTTTTTTTAAAGGAGGCGAGAAGATCATTTCAATAATGCCAGAGGTCTCCTCGAAGAAGTACTTAGTAATTACCAAGATGACGCTGATGACGAAGAAGAAGAAATTGATAAAGAAATTCCAAATAAAAACACGAGATTGCAAAAGTATCGCAAAAATAATTTGATGTTATCTGAATGGATGCTTGAAGTACCGGAAGATTTTGTCGATAAGTGGACCATGGTGCCGTGTCCTGTTGGAAGAAGAATGTTACTTGTAGCAACTAAGGTAATAATCAAAAGATTCAAATTTTTCAGATAATAAAAACAGTTTTTTAATTTGATCGTTTTTTTCAGGGGATAACAAAAGCTTACAATAAACAAGGTAGAAGAATCTCTCAGTTTTATTCAGCTTTGCCAGGAGGCAATCACAAAGACTATTATCATAAGTTTACACTCATGGACTGTATATATGAACCGGATGAAAAAGTGTATTATGCTTTGGATGTTTTAGCGTGGTCCAATCAGGGTTTCATCGATTGTGATGTAATTGGATTCAAAATTCCATTTATAAATATTTAGAAAAAGTGTACAACATTTAATGAAAAGAAGTCAGAGAAAATATTTATTTAAAAAAAGTTATTTAGAATTATTATAAATAAATTATTTTTAAGAAATCTTAATCTTATGTTTGATGATAATTTTAATGTTAAATATATTTTTTATATGAAAATATGTTAATATATTTTGATATAAAAATATGTTAATAGTTTTTTGTTATTCTTTCAGACGAATTTTCGATTTTATTGGGTCAAATCAAAACTGAGTGAAACCGACGAATACAGGATAAAAAGTGCTGGAAACACGTTTCCAATAATTCCTCTTCCAACTGCACACTGTAACACCAACTTATCCGAATTTCTTGCTAATTTAACTGATTTCCCAAAATTAGATGGAGTATTATTTTTTCATCGAGATGCACACTACAATATAGGAAGAACCCCTCTTGTCACGTGGTTGAAGCCATATATGCTGTCGGAGGTTCTTGGAATTTTTGTACCCGAAGAGTATGATGTTAAACCAGAAGGTTACATCGACGCGCAACATTTTTTTGCTACCAAAGGTCGAAGAAAACGTATATTCCTGGAGAATGCGGTCAGTTTTAAATATTTTACAATTTTGTAATTATTTTCTGTATGTTAAATAAAGAAGTATTAAATATTTATATTTGTTTCAGATGGAATACGAACTGGATGATCAATCAACGAACGATACGAAAGATCAAATGGAATGCTTAAATGAAACTGAAGAGATATTTTAAATTTTGGAAAACATATTAATATTTTCGGATTAACAGCGATTTTTTATATTTGTATTTAATATTGGAGTAATTATATTGAGGATTAATGATTCAAAACTAAATTAAGAATTTTATATTCTTAATTTTTGTTTTTTTATATCTTAAAACACAACAAAAGAGCGTAATAATAATTTGGTTTTTTTTTCTTTTTCTTTTCTTTAACAAAAATATCCCGAATTATGACTATTGTTTACTGTAATTATTGTTGCTGTTACAATTTATATTGTAATGATCTGTTGTAAATAAAATATATAGTTATTGTAAAATAAAGACAATTAAAAATGAAGTTAAATTTGTTATTCTTTTTATAAATGCAGTATCTAGAAATTTATTTTTTAGACATTTTAAATATTATTAAAAATTATATTCTTTTATTAATTATCATTATTTATTAAGCAAATTTGGAATCAAATTATTGTTTCTTTTCTTTTACATCTTTAATGGTAAATATTTTAATTTTATTTATTTAAAAAAGTTATTAAAAATTTTTAAAATTAATTTTGAATAGAGAAGTCTTTTGTATGTTAGAAAAAAATTAAAATATATATAATAATTTTAATTTGACAGTTAATTTAAACGATTCTCCTGAAGTTAGCGCCACTTGTTTGTGCGGTTGAATCAGAAACCTGCACGCAAGTCCGTTAATTTGAAAGCCATTTAAAGTACACTTTTCGTTCAAGCTGAAAGCTTGATCATACATTAACTGTAATTGCAATAATCATTTCATGAGCTTTGTCAATTAGCATAGTTTGCATGAAAAGTGAAAAGTGATTCTTCAGATACATTTTCTTCGAAATTAAAAGAATTTAGTACAATTTTCTGTTACAACTTTTGGTGCATTTGCATGAGCAAATCATTGCTGTTTTGGTTGCCAGGTGCCCCTTTTCTTAGGTCATTTCAAGCTTACATAGAAAAAGAGTAAGTTTTTGGTTTCTTTTTTTTCAGATTAATTCATTATTTTATGTGCGATAAAATTGAATGTTTATTTATAAACATATACAAAAAAGTGAAAATAAGAAAAAAATGACTGATAATTTTTGAATAGAGAAATTTAAATATTATCATAACATAAATAATGTACTTTTTGTTTATATACTTTAATTTCGTTATTTATGTCAATATTAAATACAACAAAAAAAATATAATGAATCAAAATTCAAATTAAGGGCCGGCAAAAGTAAAATTAGAAAGAGAAAGATATACATTAGACATAGAAAGAAACAACTGTCAGAATTTAAACATTACTTGAACCTTCAATTGTGAAACTGGTTCTATAACGTGTTTTTTGTTGTTTGGTTTTTTTTGAAAAAAAACATCTTTATCTTACCATCAAAGTTTTTATTATACATATTTATACAATTATTATTTATTTTTTATAAGAACTGACTTAAAAATATCATTATTGGATTTGAAATGTTTATTTTCATTTAAAAAAATGTTTAACAATTAACATTTAATTCAAGAGTTTGATTTAAATTTTGACAGTTGTTTCTATCTTTTTCTAATGTATACCTTTCTTTCTAATTTTACTTTCACCGGCCCTTAATTATGGTTTTCATGAAAGTAAAACTATTTTTATTATTAATTTTATTTTTATTAACAATTTTGTAACTTAGATTAAATTAATTGTAATTAATGATATTATTCTAAATGTTTTTAGAATACTTGAAACACAATGGAAAACAAACCTGGGTCGGTTCGAACTCAATTAAAAGCACCAAATAAAGAAAATGTATTTAACAAAGAAAACATTAAGGATCAACTGAAAAACTTGCAAATAAACACTGCTTCAGTTTTAAATGAAAATTCGAGTAGTGTCAAACCTGCGTATAAGATCGAAACGGTCAAGTATTGTTTCGGTCAAAAAAATGTGGCAAAGCCACCATCATCAAGCAGTACAAAATCCAAGAGTCAGGCAAACAAAGTTGACCCAGACAAAGTTAACACCGATTGTGCAAATAGCAAAAAATCAACCGAGACAATGCCACCTCCAAAAACCGGTGCAGATAAAGGCAAAGAAACAAAGGAACCGATGAAAAAATGGGTCATGGAGGACTTTGAAATTGGAAGGCCTTTGGGCAAAGGGAGATTTGGAAATGTTTATCTCGCACGTGAAAGAAGGACCAAGTTTCTTATTGCAATGAAAGTTTTGTTCAAGGATCAGATAAAGGAGGCAAACATTGAGCATCAAGTTCGCAGGGAAATCGAAATTCAGACTCATCTGAGGTAATATTATTTTCTCTAAAAACTAAAATATATTTATTGGAGGAATCAAATTATTTATATTTTTCTCATTTTCAGGCATCCCAATATACTCAGAATGTACGGTTATTTTCATGATGACAAGAGGGTATATCTTATTCTTGAGTATGCTCCAAAAGGAGAGTTGTACAAAATGTTGAAAGAACAGCCAAATAAAAGTCTGGACGAAGCTACGTAAGAATTCTTTTTTTTTTTTTTTTTTCGTTATCTAGAGTTATTTATTACTAATAACTTTCTGACTTTTTTTTATTTTAGGACAGCTACCTATATATCTCAATTAGCAGACGCTCTGAAGTATTGTCACAGCCGAGGTGTTATTCATCGGGATATCAAACCTGAGAACTTATTGATTAGTGTGAAGGATGAGCTGAAAATTGCCGATTTCGGGTGGTCGGTTCATGCACCATCCTCACGAAGAGAAACTTTGTGCGGCACACTTGATTATTTACCCCCCGAAATGGTTTTGGGTAAACCACATGATTACAGGGTAGATTTGTGGGGCGTTGGAGTTCTCTGTTACGAGTGTTTAGTTGGCAATCCACCTTTCTTTGCAAAAACGTACGAAGATACTTATTACTGCATTAAAAAGGGAATTTTCAAATGTCCAGCTTACATGAGCAAGGGTGCTGAAGATCTTATCAAAAAAGTAATACAAATGTACATTATATCTATTTTTTAATAACTACAAACTGTATGTGTATAATAATACTAATAATTTTTGTAGCTGCTGGTCGTTGTTCCGGAAAACAGACTAAGTTTAGATGAAATCCTGAATCATCCTTGGATTGTTGAAAATCGCAGAACCGAACCAACGGAATCATAATTCTTATATTTAATTAGCTAAAGCTTCTTTATATTTTATAATCTAACTTTTATATATTTACGTATTTTGAAGTTTTATTTGTTTCAGTGCAAGTGAGATGTTTAGGTATGTTTATGGATTGCAATAATTTATACCCAGTTTTTTTTAGATTATTTTTGATGAAATTTGGCTTGTCGCACATTATACAATTATTTTTATTGTCTTTTTTATATTAATATTAGTTTTCCATGTAATATCGTAAGGATAATATATGATAATTATAAGCGAAGCTAATTGATCAATAAATCTATCAACAATATGAGTGCTTGATTTAAATATGTTCGCACGGTAAATTTGAAAGTCTTGTTTCCATGAAGCGCATATCTGAGCAAAATTGTGAACAGTTCTATTTACTTATTCACTTTCAAAAATTTTAACTTTATACCAAGTAATTAGTTGTTGCACATTGAACTTCGATCAATAGTAAGAATTAATTATGATTTTTATCGGATTTTTTTTAAAATTTGTAAGTTGTATAAGAATCTGATAAAATTAACTCAAGTAGCAAGTTGGAGTAAAATCTAAGGTATAAGTCAATTATACATAATACGATTTTTTATATTAAAAAACAATGTCAACGGATAACTATGATAAGAATTGCATTTTTTGTAAGATAATTCAAGACGAGGCACCTGCGGAAAAAGTTTATGAGGTACTCGGAAAATGTATTTGTATACAGTTAACCTGCAATTGTAAGAGTTTGTTCAAACATTTTTGTTCTTTTTCTATTATATATAGGATGATGAAGTAATTTGTATAAAAGACATTAAACCTGCATCGACGCATCATTACTTGATTATACCAAGAAATCACATACGAAATGCCAAGTACTTAAGGGCAGAGCATGAAGAAATATGTATGTTTTTTGAAATTTGTGTCAAATAAATTTATTAACTATATACTCAGTTAATTATTTGTTTCCAACTTTTGCAACCAAAAAACTGTCTTCTTGAAATATGTAATAAAAAATTTATTAATTGTATATTCATCAATGTTTTAGTTAATAAAGTAATATCTACTGTTGGAGTAATATGTGAACGTCAAAGTCTTAACGCAACTAATACTAGA
Source organism: Idris sp. 1 HC-2018 (assembly GCA_022817325.1). Taxonomy (NCBI): domain Eukaryota; kingdom Metazoa; phylum Arthropoda; class Insecta; order Hymenoptera; family Scelionidae; genus Idris; species Idris sp. 1 HC-2018. Next base: position 15,820 of record JABFPM010000556.1, on the reverse strand, counting down.
ACAGGATTTCACTGGCCACCTTTTACCACGGTTAATCACTTGCACCTTCATGTTATTTCGCCTGTTGAAAATATGGGATTTATACACAATTTAATGTTCAAGCCTAATTCATATTGGTTTGTTAGTGTAAGTATTACAATTCATTATTTTTAAAATATAACATTAGATAAATTATTATTCACAATCATGTTTTATTTTGCAGATTGATTATGTAAAATCTCGGTTTAACAAAAATGATATAAGTAACTAAATAATTTTTATTCTCAATATCTTCAGTTTTATTCATCTTGGAACGTTATTCTATAATTGTGATAGACATTCTTGATGTATAATTAAGATAAAAATTATTAAATATATTTTATACGTTATAAAAATACTTATTTTCTGTTTGATTCAAAAAAAAAAAACAAAAAAAACAACAACAACAAAGGATATCACAAAAAGATTTGTTATACATTTTTCCAGAAAGTTCCTTCTGGATAACAAAACTTGTTTATAGTTTCATCTTTTATTTTTGTTGAATATCCAGGCATTTCTGGACATTTATAAAAACTTCCGTTGACTGTTGCAGGGTCTTCAAAATGTTCATGTTGTTGATCTACATATTCTATCATTCTTTTTTGAGTTGTTCCACTTAAACAAATGTAGTCCCACATTTGCAAGTGCTGGACCATTTCACAAAGTCCAACACCACCTGCATGAGGACAAACTGGAACTAGAATTAAAATTTTATTAAATATTTTTCATTTACTTTTTACCAGTTTAAATAATATATTTATCAAGCTAGTTTTATTTTAAACAAAATAACAAAAATAAGTACCTTTACATTTTTCAGCCATTAGATAAATGGATAAAATTTCATTAACACCTCCGACTCTTGCGGAATCAATCTGACAGTATTCTAATGCATTAGCTTGGAGCATTTGTTTAAACATTACTCGGTTTGCGCACATTTCTCCAGTTGCCACACCGATTCCAAATGGCTTTAAAGATTCTGCAATCTTTTTATGACCTGTACAAATTTAAAGAAAATTATAAATATTGATATTTTTAATTGTTAATAATTTTATTTCTAAATTTGGACCTAAAATGTCATCAGGCGAAGTGGGCTCTTCAATCCAGAGAGGCTTAAATTCAGCAAGACTTTTCATCCAATCTATGGCTTCCTGTACATCCCACACTTGATTTGCATCCACCATTAAATAATTATTTTCTCCAATAACTTCTCTAACAATTCGACATCTTTCTATATCATTCTCTAAATCTTGACCCACTTTTATCTTGAAAGCCATGAATCCGCGTTTCAGATACTCTTCACAAAGTGAGCGTATTTTTTCATTTTTGTAGCCAAGCCAGCCCACTTGGGTAGTGTAAGCTGGGTAACCGATTTTTTGCACAAGTTTTTCCCTTTTTGTTTTATCGATACTTTTTTTCTTGAGCAAATCAATGGCTTCTTCTTTTGTAATGACGTCAGTTCTTATCAGATTAAACAAAAGTTAAGTACAGTATTTCAATATTGCATTACATACTATTTTAGATATACTACATAATACTTTACATGTAACGAAAATCGATAGTCGATACTAGTTGTTCAGGACTCATGTCTGTAAGAAGTTTCCATAGTGGTTTTCCTTCTTTTCGAGCCCATAAATCCCACAAAGAGTTAATTATTGCTGCAACAGCTAAATGCACTGCTCCTTTTTCTGGACCAATCTAAAGGATTATTATTTAATACTATTTAAATAAAAGTTGTTTAAATTTTTATTTTGTTATTAGTTTACCCATCTAATTTGAGATTGACTTGTCAATTTTCTCCAAAACTTCGCAAAGTCTGAAAATATGTCGTCTATTTTTTGATCTCTTATCAGATAAAACATGGATTTACAAGCTTGAGTAACTGAAATATTATAATTCGATTTATAAATATAAATGATTGTGTTATTCAAAACAATTATTTTAATATTGAATTACCAATTTCGGTGCCTTTTCCCAGAGTAAACGTCAAACCATATCCTTTTAAACCTGTATTAGTCGTAGTGATGATATATGCACAAGAATAATCAGGATCTGTGTGCTGTAAATTATTAAATATTCTTAAAATTAAACATTTAATTTGACAAAATGTTACCGACATATGGAACTGAATTTTACAATAAAATATTTATTTAAATATATTTAATTGAAATTATTTTGTTAATTTTATTTTTTATATAATTATGTTAGTATTTATTAATGTAAAATTAGTTTTTGATTTACTAATTCAATACCATTGCATCACTTCCATCAGAATTCATTGACGTCGGGAATCGGATGTCTTTGACATCTAAGTCCACAATTACAACATCAGACATCTCGATTTTTTTGCACTTTTCAAGATGAAAGAGTAGCTTTGAACGATTAGCTCGAGTGCTCATACAAAGACTGAGTCTGAATGTAGCAGATAAAGTCAGATAATGTCATAAATATGCTGGAAACGTATCACGTAGTCGCATAGTGGTTTTCAATTATTATAAGCTTGTTGTATAGGCGAATCGCATTTCTCAATGCTATTCGTCCATAAAGAGAAGTATATATAATTGAAAACCACTATGGGACTACGTGATACAAAGTTTAGTAATTTTTTGAAATGAAATAAATGTTTATAAAATGTTGAATTAAATTTAAGTCATATTTATATAGAAACATTTAATTGTTTTATTTTCAAGTTTGATTGTAATTTATGTTGATTGAATTCATATGATAAAATTCAACGCCACAAGTCTTGCTAAAAATTAGAGGGAACTAGAAATAATTTCAGTAAACGCTATAATTGCTTATGTATTTTAATTATTTTATTATAAAAAAAAGTAAAAAAAAAAAAAGATTAAAAAATATTTTAAACATGGAAGGTTTTCATCCAACGAGAAGAAGTTAACAACATTTTTGTGTAAGATACTTTTATGTTGAATCATTACAGTTTCAAGATTTTGTTATAATTTTTTAATGTAACAATAAACATGATATTTACAAATTAATGATGCATGAAAGATTGAAAACTAAAATGAAAAAACCATAACAAAATTACAGCATGATTTATTTTAAATTGTTAACAACAAAATGCTATTTAATGATAAACATTTGAAGAGTTTATTACCTTTAAAAAAAAGTTGAAAATTTAAATAAAATCTTGAGTAATCATGCGAAAATGTAAATGCTTTTTTAATTACAAAAATTAGTTTAATCGAAATAGTTGCCAATCCTTCAGCAAATTAATAAAGTTATTTCTTTAATTGAGCGTTAACGTGAGCAAAATACTTGGAATATTATATACAAAATGGATATATATTTATTTATATTTCTTAACTATAAAACTTAACTCTTTTAAAATCTATATGTAAATATATTTCATCAAAACTATTTCACCATTGAAACGCTGTTCATTAATTATTATAACAAATAATTTGTAAAATATTGCAATTGATTACCATTTTGTACCATTTTGCAGATTTTTCTGATATAAAATTGCTCAGTAATATCACATATGTTAAAATTTTATATAATTATAAACCGTAAATCTTAAATTACAGATTTTACGAAAAAAATAAATTATCAGACACATCATACTAACTATATATGATAACAACATAAATTTTTAGATAATCTCATCTTTTGTGCTATTTTCTTTGTCTTTACTTTTCGTACAAAAATAAATAAAAATTTGACAGATACTTCCTATGAATGCTAGCACATCTCAAAGTTTAATTCAAAGAATGAGATTTTTTTATTTATACATGAGAAAATTATTTTTCTCTTTAGTCAAAAGTTAAAAAAGAAAGTTTTGCAAGATGCGTCGTTGACGATACAACATATGTAATTTAAATTTAATCTTAACTATTGAATAAAATATACAATTGATTAAATTCAAAATACAACGCACATATAACATATGTAGATAACATGGATATTTTTTCGAGTTTCTGGCACTTTATATGAATATTACAATAATGTAACTTCAACAGTATATAACCGACATTTCTTCATTTAAGGAGTAACAAAGTTTAGTTATTTGTTTAAAAATTACAGTTAAAAAATGATCAAAAATTAGTATTTAAATATAATTTAATAATATTGAACGTTTTATTTTCTTTTTGTCTTATAAATTTGAAAAAAAACTAGGACTAATACGGATGAAGAGCAGCAAGATCCATTCTCGATGTTTCAGCATAACTGTGACGGTATCTGCTGGGCGTTTGGACAATTTCAATCGGAGGCCTGGCGGTGTCCCGATCAAGTCCAGGGTATCTTTCGTGCTCCGACAACTCTTGGTACGCGATTGGCCTGTTGCGTAATTTTTCACGTATTTCTCTAGACCGAATCCCAGGAGGATCTCTGTATTCTCTTTCCTGTAAAAGAAAAAAAGCCAAGATAAATGTCACGTTTATTATAATTAGCGATCAAATGTCGTGATTTCATTGAAATAATCAAATGAATGAAAAGGTTAATAAAACAAAAAAGTCACACACAACCGCAGCATTTTAATAAAATACAATTTATGAAAAATTTTAATTTCTATTAAACGATTGTTTTGCATTCAATGATTTAAAAAACATCAAACCTGGATAAGTAAGTTAAATAGGTTTATCTTGAAAGGTCAATTTAAATGTCTACTCGAGTTACATTTAATAGGGATTAACTTTTTTATCTACATAGTAGTTTCTATTAAGATAGAATTGACAAGTTGGGGAAAGTAATTAATGGCGCTTACTGATAGAAATTTGATAATGGTCTCAAGGTCGTTTCTCGAGATGATTTTTGTGAACTTTTTTTGACAATTTGGTACCAATTTTTACATTTAAGGTCAAATTTGGAAATTCAAGGGTTTAAAGTAAAAATTGGACTAATTACAGATTTTCTGATACAAATCTCCTCAAATCAGGATAATAATTTTTAATTTGAAGGTAAACTGTGGGTGGTCCCAATTACACCGTGATCGATTGCTCACCATGCTTCTCGGATCAATGATGTTGCGCGGTCCTCTGAGCTCACGAACGATTGATGGAGTTTCGTAGAAGCTTCTTGGTCGTGGTCTTGTAACTTCCGGTTCCTGTGAGCTTTCCGTTACGTAATGATGCGTTCTCGGTCTGGGCTTGCTTTTGTGCAGGACATTGTTCTCTGCCCTACTGGTGACCTCGGCGTGACTTCGCCTGATCAGACGTTCATGATTCGGAGCGGAAGTCGAGATCACAGGGAAGTGACGACTAATCCGGTCTTCGTGAGTTCGCCTGGACAAATAAAGTTCAGTGTTTCAATAATTACAATTCTTCAAAAAAAAAAAAAAAAAAAATCAATACCTTTTGTATTATCGAACAATAATTTCTACTTTTTATAATAAAATCAACATTAAGTAAAATGAAAGAAAAGAAATTGTGTAAGATCCAAAATTATTAAAGGCGTTTTTGTAATTCAGATTGCGGAACAATCTTGAACACGAACTTTAGTCATTACTTAAGTAAATGATTATGCCTTTGGTTGAATTATAATAATTTATTAATCGACTTTTCGAGCGGCAGATCAGGGTGTGTCTTCAATGAGAATTCTCGTGACTTTCGTATTTCCGTTTCTCTTAAAGCCAATCGCATATAGAAAGCTGATCAAGCATTGACCTAGGCGCATGAAAAACACAACAAGTCGCTTTTACCGGCTAATATCAATCGTGACTCGGTCGCCGAGAAAAGTTATGCTCTTTTTTTGGCCAACCTGATAACAAAACTAGAATACAAGGCTCTTTTTCTCTTTCCTTTCAGACAAATGAAAGTAAAACGGCCTGTTGTTTCTTTTACAAAAAAAAGAAGAAACAAAAAAGAAAATTTAATTATAATTTTTTATTCTCTCAACACTGTGCAAAATCCTTTATCTTATCCTCAGAACTTATCATCTCGAAGCTAAAAAATGTATAAACACTTAATTACATTAATAAAGGGAATCCTAAAATTGCGAGGAAAAAAAGACGTTGATAAAATGTAATAATGCAATTAACAAGTATCGATAATCGATACAAATTTGTTTTACCTGTGAATAGCATGTATCTCGGGTTCTCTCTGTCTCGTAATAACCGGTCTCGCGATGGCTTCTCGTTCCATCGCTTTGAACATTTCCTTCGCATCCTGAAACCTTTCTCGCGGGCTGGTTATCTCACTGGGATTGACTCGAGGTTGATACGGTGGACTCGGCGATCTTTGTCGCAGCTCCGGCGCCCGTCGACTCTTCTGATGGGACCCGGGCGATACGCCCCTGTTCACCCCCGACACTCTCTCCGGGCTCCGTGGAATCCTGGGCAGCGTCAGGTTGGCGCTGTCTCGTTCGGGGAGGTAACTGTGATCGTTGGTAGACGGGCCCCAATCATCATCTGAAATCAGCACCATCACTATTAATCGTCTGCATATTATATAAATTAATTTCAAAATTTGTACACGCATTTATTTCATTTTTTTCTTTCTTGAACGTGTTTATTTTAGAAAAATTTCTAGTTAAAGTTTTCCTTTTCTTAGAAATAACTTTTATGAATTACAGTTAAAAGTCATTTACATGTAATTAGCGACGGCTTTCAATAAATCAAACACTTGCATGGGAACTCTTTCGAAAAAGCTAGAGTCGAATGGTAGAATAAATATTAAGGGCCTGGTTTTCTCGTAGAAAATGGGAACTACAAATACTACTGGATGTATTATTTAGCACTCGTCGGCACTAGACCGATAAATTTCTAATGAACGTGAGCGCTGAAAAAAATGCGCGTGCTGGAAAACGCAAAACGTATGTAGGTAAGTGGCCGTCGAGGCTCCTCTTGTAAGTATACGCATGGTGTAACGAGCGTATGGTAATAAGTCGCGTGATTTTCTCACGTGGAGAACCGACAAAAAATGTGGGTTGTACATTTTTCGGTGTTTTCTTCAATTTTTCTAATTAACTTTTTTTTTATCGATTGCCATTATTTTACTTAAATAAAAATAAAGCATTCATCATTTTTTTCTATAAACTTATTAATTGAGTTTCTTGTAGACAAAATTTTCAAACAAACTTTTATTTCAATTACAATACAGTCAATTAATTAAGATTTGTTTTTTGTTTGACAAATATTGCATTGCGATGAGAAACTTGACCTCGGACAAGACCATTTATTATAAGCAGTAACAAATAAAAGTTACGTAGAGGCAGAAAAATGTAATTCTTTATATTTCACTTGTACAAAAATATTGTTGCGCCAGGAGGAGACAGGAATATATGCAGTCGAACCGAGATGACCGTGAGAGTCTGATCGCTGCAGATGCTCGAGAGATGTAGGATACGAGGTCTGGTAGGAAAAGGTCAGAAATAGAAGGTTAACGAAAGGAAGTAAAGAGGCCAGCGAAGGAAGATACTCTCCGCTGTTGAGAGGCCAAATTTGGACGATAAATTTATGTACATTAATCGCGTCCATTAGTTTAATTTAATTGATTTGTTTCGAGTGAATCATTTTCATGCTTGGTGCATTACATGAAATTATAATTGTAAACGATACTTTTGGTACGAGTAATTGAACATTCAATGGAAATAATGGCAAAATTATTTTTCAATTGCAATTGACTTTAATGGTACAAGAAAATTACAATAAATTATCTCCCCAGAAGTTTTTTTTTATTATTATGAAAACTAACAACTCACGCCTCAAAGAAAACATCACACGAAAATTTATAAAGTTATGCACCGACTTTATTACTTGTGAAGATACATTCAGCAAACTGTTACTTTATTTCACGATGTCTACGTAAATTGAAACTATTAGAAGTAAAAGTCCGAATGTGTGTGTGTGTGTGTGTGTGTATTGAGGGAGATAATTTATTGTGATTTGCTGAAAAGAAATGCAATAGTCAGATGATGAAAGTAGTCATAGATTTATCGTTGCAAAATTAAAGATTTCAGTTATAAAATTAAATCATGATAATTATAAATAAATAAATTAATTAATGTATACGATGTGTACATGTTATATAAGATCATTTTTATTTTCTAAAGTGTGATAAATGGTAATTTTTTTTCAAACCAATAAAAACTATTAATTTAAGTAGTAAACTGTAATGGAAAAGGCAATCACTTTGTAAAGGAGTTAGAAAATTATAAATTACATAAATCAATGTGATTTGCGATCTTTAGTGTGTATTGGTAAATACATTTTTAATGGAATGTGCAATTGTAAAATACATTTTTTCAATAAAAATGATATAAATATATAAGTACTCTTTGTGCAAGGCAACTTTCAGTTGAAATAAAATTTACATTATATAACGATAACAATAATGGTAATTTGAAAGCATTCAATATTTCAAGTGACGATTCGTGACTTTTCACCGCCAAACGTTTAAAGCGTTAATTTAATGTTACGAAGTATCCTTCAAATTATAAATTATATGTTTTGAAAATATAATTAATAGTCTGTAATTTGTGTACTTTAAAATTAAATACCACAGGTTACATGTTAAGTCACTTATCAGGTTTATCTGTAGCAGAAAATAGAATTTAGAATAAATATAGTATAACAACTTATAAATTTAAACTAACTCATTTATGAAAGAAAATTTAATAATAAGAAATAAAAAATTTGAAATTATAATTAAATTATACATTTAAAATCTTATATCTTTAATTGAAAACTAATTTCTTTTCTTAACTGCAACTAAAGAATTGTTTAAAAAGAATATAATAAAAATGACTTTTTTCATCAAAGTATTTTTGTCTTCAATTTCGGATACAGTTTTTAAAGAAAAGAAAATGTGCAGGTTCAGTGAACGGGTTTAAAGTAAAATGTCTGACTTTCTGCAGGTCGATGTCTTGGCAATTAGCATTGGTATGAATATTTCGATCGGGAGAAATGAAACTTGGGATGGTGGGAGAGGTGAAAAGAGCCGATTCAGAGATTCCTCTGCTGGTAAGGTTGAGAGGAGCCCGAGGCTGTGGGCCGAGAATGCGGAACCTTAATGTCGTCGCTTAAGAGCCGAGGTCGATACACGCACAAGTTTAACATCTCTTTCCGTCATCCTGTATCATATCCTATCATCGTCACGCTCGATGATGCCGCTCCCCCGATGAGCCGCAGATATCGGATTACCTTAGGGAGACACTAAATTATAATTCCAGATGATCATCTTTCCTGGGATTCCAAGAGCAATCGCGTTTTATTTCAATCCGTTCGCCATTTAAATACTAATGCGTGTCGACGTAGATGAAAAATCATGCCCCGATTGCTGATACCAGACATAGACACGTGTGCAAACTCGCGAATGTGTTTGTTCAAACCAGCTTTTTTATCATCCAGCACAGTTGGAGAAATTTTGAACAACATTTAACGTGGACATTTTGATACCAAACAACTCGGCAAATTAGAATATCTGACATTTCTTGTAATCATTTAATGTGAAAGTAATCATTATTTTTACTGTTTAACAAATTTATATTAGGTAAAAATATTGTGTTAACAACATACTTTACATTTGTCACGGCATTATAAATTTAATTCGATTTTGTTCTCATTTTCTTAATATAGCTTGGTAATAATAATCAAGTCGTAAATTATTGACGTTGCTTCGGCTAATAAATAATTTTATTTTTATCCTACACAATTCAATTTAGCTGTGCAAAGATGAAAGTTATGTCAAGCTGTAGCTTTTTAGTAAAAATGATTTGATATATGTGATAACAATTAGATATCTGCATCATAAAGTTTGCCTCATTGTGAACTAATATTTGCAAATTGTCCATTGTTATTCAAATTTTGAATTCAGAATCAAGAATTTTTTATAATGAAAATCATGTATACCAAAATTAGCATACAAAAATCCATTCATTTTCACGTCTTCAATATTTTACGTTCTCCAGATTTTCTTTTTAAACATTAAAGTGATCTTGACTATTAAAAACAAAATCTTGCATAAATTTTATGATAATCAAAAGTAAGAGACCACTGCCAAAATGATACATTTAATTTTAAAATTAAAATGTTTAAATTTAATAAAATATTTCGCAAAATGTTTTACGAAACTGATGGCTTGGATGTGTACAGTACATTGTATCGAACACGTGGTCAAACGAAATGAACAGGTTCATCGTATCTCTCAGCGCTGTACTCATCCGGCTTGTAACGCTCCGAAGACGATGAGGAAATCGCGCGATGAGATGGATAATGACTCTCTGGCTCTGAAAGAAGCACTTCGGTAGTCATCAAATCGCCATCCTGAAAACTAGTCGGCCAATTTTTCCCCTTTTCTATCTCGGTTTCATCTTGCTTTTCTTCCCTGTTACACTGTACATTATAGCTTACGGTTATTTGGAATTAAATTCTCCAGTTTGCTCTAAGTGGAGCTTCGTTTCAAGCTGTCATTTCCAAGTTGGACGTTTAAAAAGTTGTTTCGAAAAATAATCATTTCCTCTTATATTAACGAATCCATTTCTTTCATATGAATATAAAACTTTGATTCTTGTATCTTAAGTGAGATACACTTGTTTTCGTGTTGATACATCACGTGTAATAACATACGCTACTGATGAAATTAAAAAGCACACTTTTCTTCATATCCTTTTTGTTTTTTGATTATATGTGGATGAACGTAAAGCGCGTTTTCCTGCGATGCTTGCTCCTTTTTTTCTATCGATTCCCCGCGTGTAATCTCGCTTCTCACGTGTAACGGTAGCAAGTGCATTTTCAATGCCGAAGAAAGATTTAATCGGTTCTAGGATTCTATTAAAATGGTTTAATTCAATGGATTATCTGTGACTTTTGTATTGGTATTATTGTAAATTATTTCTTTTTCATTTCAATTTGTTTAAATCTTCCTGCCAAATAAAGATTAACTTGAAATAATTCAGATGATATCTGAAGTTTATTTATTTTTTTTAAATCTCAATTTTTAAGTAAACTATACACATTGTACTTCAATTAATAGAAAAAATAAACATTTTTTATATAACAACATTGGATTATGTTTCAAATGTAAACTGGAACAAGAACATTTCGATGACTATGCATTTTCTGTCTAAAAATATATTCATCTTGAGAGTATTTGACCGAAATCTACTATAAGAATGTAAATAGAAATTATGAATAAATGAATTTCAAAATTTTATAATTGAGTTTTATTTTAAGGTACGCAGTGAATTACATTTTAGAAACTAACCGCAGTTTGTTTGAACTAAAACTTTTAATTTAAAACTAACTTATATGTTTTCTAAATAATATTTTTATAATAATTAAACCAAATTATCCTCTTAAAAAATGGTTACAATTATAAGCCCAAAGACGAGCTTATTTCGCTTCCCTAAACGCATATTTAATATAAATAATTTGCGGTGATTTTCACCGCAGCCTGATTCCATCATCATCCTTGCTCGTTTTGTTTCTTTCCATTGAATGAGAAATTTTCCCGGTTTTATTTCAAAGCCGCGAGGAAATTACGTACAGTTGTTTTCTCGCACACAGACGATGTGCAAATATCGTCAGAGTATATATATATATATATATATATAATACTGATACCTGTCGCTGACACGACATCCTAACGGTAATCGTCCGATCTTAGCAGGTGCCCAATACAATCTCTCCGCAATATGTCTGTTTACATTAACACCGGGCCCGTGTCGCAAACCGCATTGCAACATTTTTTCTCAATTCCGTTCTCCTTTTTGTCCTCCAAAAAATGTGTGTCCCAGTAATTTGAGCGGACCTTAAACGTTCTTACAGTTTCCGGATTCGAATTCCAGAAATATTGACTTTCACGAGGTGTAAATTGTATGTTACCTGCATGTGGTGCAGTTGTAGTACAAATTTTTTGCAAGATAATCTGGCTAATGAATAATAATAAAAATGTCCGACAAAGTCATGTTCGAATAATTTTTAATCTGCAAAATTGTGTTTTACAACTTCTACATTATAAATCATTTTATTTTATAGAATAAAATTATAAACTATTTGCGGTCAAATTTATAATTTTATTTAACAAAAATGAAATGACTTCTGAGAGTCAGTAGACATAAATCAAATGATGAGATTAATTTGAAATTGAGGATAATGAAACCTTTGAAACGAGGTTTGTGTAAACTGAAGATGGATTCAAATTAATCAATACCGATAGATCTTTACTGTTGAAATTGCGTGCCAGATTTTGAAGGGTCATCCTTGCCTGAACAATGTTCGATTTTCTTCGGCACAATATTATTCTCTTGAGATATTTTGAAGCGAAAAATAATAAGAAAAGGAAGAGAATAAAAGCATTCGAACACTTTCTACTCGGCGGAACAGGTGCACACGTGACTCGCGTTACTGATAGCTTCTTATCATGATGAAGACAAGTCTTTGGTGAGCGTGCTCTGTTAACCCACTTCTCTGTAATTCAAATTTTGAGAACCAAAATATGTGCAAAAATGAGTTGCATCTTGTTTCTTATTTTACACCCTCAGGATTTGTGTAAAACTCACATTAATGAAAAAGAAAAAAAAAATGACAATAAGCATAAATCACGGTGCCAAATTTGGAACAATGCCCTATTTTTGTCATTCATTTCCTCTGAATGGCCGTCAATGTTAATTTACTATTATATTTGCATTTTAAAAATGTAGCACGCACTTGTCTCATAATTTAAAATCCCAATATGTAGTCGTGAAAGTGGTCAAAATAGGTACTGAACTGAATACAATCTTGATAAGAATTGCTGCCCTCGATATCGCAGAACTGACGGATAATAAGGTGACCTTTCAGGGTCGTTCGATTTCTTCCGGCCTTATCTGCATCCAATGAAATTTATAGAAAGTTGTTGCATTGCTTTGGTTTTAAATTGCATATAGGTGTGACGATTTAATTTCAGCCACTGCTTCACTGATTTTTCCTTATAACATGAAAACAACCTGTTACACTACAAAAAAAAATATTTGATACGCATCTTAACAAAATTATATTAATTATATCACGCTGTTACATAAAAAAATAAATTATATAATATTTTGTAAAACTAAATTACGAGTTCAATTTTATTCAGACGGTCGTCTAACGGATGATCAATACGAATCGTTCTTCCGTTACACCGAACTAAGCATGAATATGTCAATTATATCAAGAAGAAGAAAAATTTGTGTTAAAAGAAAAGTAAATGAGTTATTGTTCATTTTTTTCTATTAATTTGACCCGTTATAAAATTATTTATATTAGTTCTTCAATGGCTATTTTTCAAGTATAAATATCTACTGGAATCATGTAACAGTGATTTTTTATTAAATCCCACATCAAATTACGACATGCTCGACTGATTTATTAGTGAAGAAATCATACATAATTTAAACTAATCGAATAGGTCAAAAATAAATCGTAGAAGCTTGAATCTAAGTGATTTCTTTTTTTGTAAGTATATTGCAAACAAAAAAGTTTAATTTTTTGCTTGCAACCCGGAGTTTTTGTTCTCAGTGAGCGACTAAGGAATAGCTGTTTCAAAGATAGTTTAAGTGAAGATGTTGTTTGAACATTTTTTGTTTCGCTCGCAGTGTTGATCAAGCTAATTTACATTTCTTCGTGCAAGCATTACATACCAGAGGATGAATCCTTCAACGCCCTCGATGTTCTTGGAATGAGTGAATGGTGGCCATGATAGGGTGGCGGAGTTGCAGCACTATCAGATCCAATACCGCTACTAGCAGCGCTTCTAGTGCCGCCCCTATCCAGCGTTGTATTTCCGCCCACGATTGTTTGGTTGAGGCATCGCCTAAACTCGATGCCTGCCAAATTGCCTCGATGTCGGTGCACAGTGTCATAATCTCGCGGAGGTAGCAGTATGGGACCCGTATCATTATCACCAGAATTTCCTCTACCTAAAATTCCAAAAAAAAAAAAAAATTATCATTACATTTACAAATAAACATGCCAATTAAAAGGATCCATAAAATGAATCATTTAAAGTTTACACAGAGGAGACGAGCAAAAAGTTGAAACTCATTTACAATAATATATACAGCATCCAATCAATCTGTCTGTCTCTCTCTCTCACTCTAAATTTAGATCCTTAACACAGTCGAGATTTAAAGATGAAGCTTTTTGTTTTCTCGTCTGGGAATATTATAAGTTCACACAAGGAGAGAAAAGAAAAGGAATAAACATCTCTCCTGTACATGAATCCTGTTTACAATAAATTGAGACCAGATTGGATTTCTCTGGAGGTTACAACAGGTTATGTATACGTGCCTAGCTTGGCTCGTAGCTCTGCGGCCAGTGACTCGTAAATGGTGGTCGTTTGTACGGGAATGTGCCTGAGTTCGCCGCTGCCTTCGGATGATTCGGATTCGCGCGTGCTCCGTCCGTCACTGCCCAAATTGCTCCGAGTCCTGTTATCCAGGGACGAGATTCGTGCATTGCTGTCCGACTGGGACGCGATTACCCGTAATTGACTGCCTAAAAGATCAGCCGTCTCCACGGAGTCGCACCTGCAAAAAGCAAGAAATGTCGTCACTTTATATATTGCCTATAAAGTGAAGTTTTGTGGGAGAGCACAATTGGCAACTTTAATTGACAACTCGTTACCTAATTTTTAATGACGAGTAAAAACATTTGAAGAAAACAGAATAACTAGTTGAATACATTAAAGGCACAGGCAGATTATAAAATGAAACATTAATTTGGAAATGGAGTGTATAATTAACAATTAAATATGGCCCTTGTTGATGATATATATCGAGATAACGATCAAATTAAAGTGACTAAGTAATGAAGATGAAATCTGGATAATAAAATGGAGATATCAGGGGAATAATGAACAAGTTTATAAATTGAAATGGTAAAAACAAGTTGAAGGTCAGTTTTATGAGACTTTTTTGTTTGCGAGCTTTCTGAATTCTCTAGCTATGAAGATGCAAGGAAAATCAACGTCATCCTTGGAAAAATTGAAAGGTAGTATATATAAGATGTATTTCAATTCTTCAGTTTCCATTCTCTTCTTTTACTGTTCTTATTTCGTTTTACTATAGCTATCAAATTATATGTCTAGGTCAAAAATATCAATCATCATTTACGATCGAAGATGATTTGTGGTGAACGTAAAGAATCCTCTTCAAATATTTTGCATAACGATGCTAACAATTTCTTTGTTAAAAAAATTAATTTTTTGTTTGAAGACTGATAAAATTTCCAATTGTATGTATGTATTTAATGGTCGTCACTAAAATTACTGCACAATTTATTTTATCAATAAATTACATCTAGTTTGAATTTCTATTTCAGATAATAGACTAGAATATATATATGAGTAATTTTACAGATAATTTAATTTTATCTGTAAAAAAAATCGAAAAATTTCTTGCCGAAGGCACTTCTTTGGAACCATGTTATCCTTGATTTTTGACTTCTGAAATAAACAAAAAATAGTGGTCTCCTTCGAAATTTTAAGGGTGACATCTTCAAATATTCTATTTTGAGTAATTTTACAGATAATTACATACTAACGGTAGAAAAAATCGAAAATTTGAAACTTGAAACATACCTTTAACCCTTTCAGAGGCGGTGGCACTCTGAGCGTGCCACTTTTTAAAATTGTAATTTCTCGCGAATAACTTAATATTTTCACCTAAAAAAAATTATGTGCTCTTCTCAAAGGTTCAAATAATGTATACCATTAATCAGATTAATTTTTTTTATTGGTACCATTTTAAAAAAATTATGAACTTATAACAAAACAACACCTGTCAACGGTGCTGCGTACTACTCGTACTCTTTGATGTTTTTCTTGAAAAATAAGTAGGTATGTAAATATTTATGTTCTAATAACTGATATTAATGTTTATT
>JABFPM010000555.1:0-27172 GCA_022817325.1 Idris sp. 1 HC-2018 | reverse complement strand
TTTAAGATCCTGGCTATTTATTTTCTATCGTTATGCATATATTATTTTCTGTTCAGCGAAACTCTTGTATAGGTCTGCTTAGACCATTAAGTCAATAAATAAATAAATATATATTAAGAGTAGAGAGAGAAAGAGACAAGCTGTACTGGTATCAATTTACATAAACTCAACAATTCTTAAATATAAAAGTAATGTTTTTGTATAAAAAAAATAATTGTAATTAAAAATGTGTAAAAAATGTTATATTCATGATTAGCTTTATTCATCCGAGAAAAAATATGTTTACTTAACACATATAACAAAGTAATTATCTGTTAATATGTCAAAATGACCTAGTTATTATAATAGTTTCTTTTTAATTTAAAAGTTCTGACAAGACATTTTTCCATATGCATATGGAAGCACATTTCCTACACATGGAAGTTTGTCATGTTACATGTAGGATCATATAATTTTTACATGAATTAATTTGAATATGATTTGAATGTCATACGTAACCATCAGATGCAAATAATATGGTTCAGATGAGATCTGTTTCAATTCATATTATGAATCTCATAATTTCAATGTGATTTCAATATTCAGTCGTAATTTGTGCAAGGACATTGTGCAAGGTGTCTTATAAAATGAGGCTTCAAATTTCTTATTACAATCTAAAATGTAACAGAAAAAAATCTTTTTTTTACTTAAATCATAACACATTTAACATTTTTGTTTATTGTTTCATTAGACAAGTTTATCTAAAAAGGATATTTCATATTAACCGTTTCATTATGTTAGAATAAAACTGGTGTCTGGAATTTCTATATTATATTTTACAGTATATAATAATAATAATAATAATAATAATAGCCGCTTTGATATACTATACAGTGTATATATGTGCACGTATTAACTCAAGTATCTATCTTGTGATGAAGCTCCCTCCCACCTATAATGCAATTAATAAGATAAAGCATTCTCATGGTGTTGTGCACTCATCCATACTTCACTACTCAACTATGATTGGAGCAATCATTTGGTAACAAACAATTTGATTGGTTAAGAAAGTCACCAACATGTCCAATCATGTGCAACGTTACGCCTTGTTAATTACATTATGTTTCTACCTTATTGCATAGCTGATATGCACAGTGTAATAAATAGACGTATAGACAGGAAGCCAAGTATAAATAGTTTCAAGTTTATCAAAACTATTAAATTACCAAAAAATGTTATTATAATCCAAAGAAATGTAAAAAGTCATTTAATAATGAAAGAATGTAAACGGATACCAAGTTTATGAATAAAACACTCTGACATGGTCTATAACACCCTCTTGATCTAAGTTCAAAGTAAGAGCTAAATCTTGGATACATATAAAATATTTGCGTATTATGTTACGACTGGGTATAAGTGATTTTGTTGTTCTCATTCTATGCAGAGTGTAAAATGTTATATAGAAAATAATTAATGCCATGTAGATTGTTGAAAAATGTATTTCCAACATTTTAAACTTTAAAAAGCTCTACATTTGGAAAGTGCTATCTCCTCTGCAGGGTCATTTAAACTTGAAACGATATTTCAATGTCTGGAAAAAAACCCCCAGCAGAAATTGATCATTCTTGATATAACGTAGGGCGTCGATAAGAGTCTGGCCAGAGGATGCAGCTCGATTTAGACTTTATCGACACTTTGGGTTACATCCAGATTATTGTACAATCAATTTCTATCATACCGTTCAAAATTTTATAAATGACCTAAAAACGTTAAAGCTCGGTAAAGCTCCCAGTGAAATACTGACCGATCATTAAAAAAGGTATAATGAGCTTTTTTTCAACTTCTTCTTTCGTTGTCTCTTAAACCTTTGTTCTGGAAAACCGTCTAATTATAAAGAGTATATGCAGCATAAGTAGAGTAACACGCAATTAGTGATTCCTTTTAGATTGAAGACTTTCATTAGTTTGACGACATGAAACTCGTCAATTACCAGACAAACACCATTTGAGAACTGATAGTTTAATAAGATTTGTTTGTCAAGTATCAAATTTATTCTAAATCAATTTAGTTAACTGGGTTATTAATAACTTATTTGCTACATTACATTTTACGACAACTGTCTAGCTTTTCTATTTGCAGAAGAAAATGTTTGTAGACGTGAAAATGTGTTGAAAATAAAATCTTTGTAAAGTTAAGAGTCAAACAATTGACTTAAAAGTGTTAGTTTTAATAGTTATTTGAGGTTTCAAGTATTCTGAGAGAATTTTAAGTTTTCTTCTTTACCGGCCTCAGTTCTATAAAAGAGACTGGAATGTGCGTGTTGAGTCGTTTCGCTCATGCTCACACCACGTTTAGTCGGCTGGATTCCTGACTTTCTTTTCTTCTTGGCTATTTATTTTGTCTCCTTATTTCACAAGTAATTTCTTTACAGTCTCGTATTTTTTTCCTTCGCTTTTCTAATAACTAAATTTCGTTTTTTTTTATCTTTACATTTTTTATTTATAACATCTATAATGTTTCATTTAAATTAAATTGTCAATTTATTCAAAATAAAAAAGAAAGAAATTAATTTATTTTATGCTTCAATGTTGAACATTTTGAACGAGACAGTAAACAATGTATAATTTTATATAATGCCTTTTTGTCATTATATGAAATTCTCTGCAAATTTGATGAGTTTCAAAAGTTTCTCCGCCATGTTAGTTGTGTTTTAAGCGTCTCCATTAAATTCATTAGTTCCAATTATTCACGAGAATTTCATGCAAGCTTTCAGTTGAACATTTCACACAAGCATTCAGATGACGATAATTTTGAGCAAAAAATTTGATTTTCAGTAAAATTAATAAAAATGATAATTTCAAATTTTACTTTGGCAATCTGCGATATTTATGTATGATAAATTATTCATATGTGGTTTCCTTTTGTTGGCATCACTGATATTACGGTCGTTTTGTTGCACATTATAGACTTGTCGTTTCTGTACCTGTTTTTGTTCAGTTCAATAAATGTAAAAGACAGTGAAACGAACATTTCTGCGCTTTATTGTATTCAAGAGAAACCCATAGCTTTAATAATAATTCAACACGAATTTTAGCGCTACATATCAATGCTAAAGCATAAGTTTCAAATGGGAATCCAATTATATATATATTTGAAAGTACAAATGTGATATGATAAATGTAATTTCGCTGTTTCAAACCTTGTTAATATTGTATTTTAAAAGTTATTATAAAATACAAATTTCTGATGCTTTGAATGACTCAAAAAATGTAGATACTTAATAATTTATAATAAAATGGAAATTATTTTTCAATACATTGCTATTATTAATGACTGAGTAAAATTAATTGATTCAAAATGAGTAATATTGTATATTATTTATCTAAATTTTGTTTAAAAATTAAAATGTAAACGAATAATCTAATTAGTTTGAAAAATTAATGCAAACAACATTATTTCAAATAGAAAATAATGTTCATTTAGCAAAAATTCAATATGATATAAAATTGTTTATAGGAGAGAAACGAATTATATTGAGTTTCTCGTTTGCTACGACTTTAATATCTTACGCATTTTATATTGTTTTTTTAATTTTCATGTATGCTTTTTTTGAATTTACATTCAGTGTTCATGTATGCTGTTTTAGAATCTCATTATGTATTAAAAATTTAAAATAAAATCTTTTAGCTCTTTGCAACTTATTATTATAGAAAATTATTATAGAAAATTATTATTATTATTATTATTGTTATTATTATTGAATTTCAAACAAAAACTCAATACTTGAACTGATATAAAATATTTCTTAATTTTATGATAATCTGAATACATTTTATTATGGCCCATTAAATCGACTTTAATAAAAGTATTATTTTATTTACAAATTATTATTAATAACGTATCTAGATTCGCATTTAAATATGTTATATATATATATACGATTTTAAATAATATATATATATCACGAACATTATGCGAAACGAACGTTAAACATAACAAATATTTAAAGTGCAATAAAATATTGCATTTTTTAAATAAATCTGTATAAAAACAAACCGCAGGTTTAACTTAGTTATAAGTTATATAAACGGTATATAAGAACATTAAAGTTCAATTCATAATAGTTTGTGTATAAATAAATGTGTCCCATGGTACAATACATTAAAAAAAGCGAAAATGACTTTTATGTCTGTTAAGTTTTACATTTTTTTTAATTTTATATAATTACTAACTAATACTTTATAATAACTACATTTAAATAAAAAGTTAAAAAAAGTTAACAGTGAAATGAAAAGAAAAAAAAACAAAACCATGGAATTAAAAATAAAATGGTCTAAAACATTTCTTACAACGCTAGTATAAATAATTAAATTTTAAATTTTCTGTAAGTTAATCTGTAGATTAAATTGTTATTTAAAATTAATGTATATTATTTCAAGAATAAGTAACTGTTATATATTTAAACAGGAAGAGTGAAAAGGAAAGAAAAATGCAATAAATTTAAAAGGTATCGATTGGAAGCATTAAATTTACCTTCTTCTTTTTCATGAATATAAACAATGTAAAGGGAGATAACTTAATATTTTATGAGTGAAAAAAGATGCTTTGGAATATTTAACTTTCATTCTGATCAATTTTTTTCAACGCGTACTTTCCGAGTTATTCTCCTGTAAAATCTCATGTGAAACATCCTGTACATTATCCCCTATAAGATTATATGGTTTCTTCACACTAAAAAAATGGCAACTACGTTAAGGGAAAATTATATAATAAAAATAAAACATTAATACGAAAATGAAGCAACTGTGCATAAAAATAAAAGAATGTTTAATGTGTTATAACTTTTGTATAAACAATAACATAGTTAAATAATAATTAAAATTAATTTGTGTAATAGCATTTACTTAACAAAAGTTATTATAAATTATTGTTATTTAATTTATATTCAAATATGAAGGTACAATTTTGTATATGTTTTGCATACAAAATGGTGCTGCGGGAGCCATATTGCTGTAAGCTTATACACTGCAACTCATCAGGTGGATGCTTTCATACTTCCATTGAAATAATAAGAAAATTGTTTTTCATTTTTTTTTAATCAATTTATACTACTTAAAAAAAAAAGGAGAACAAAATTAAGAATACTAAAAAAACGTAAATTAAATGAAATTCTTGGACACATTATTATTAATCAATTTACAAATGAATAATTGATATTAATTAATTACATGATTCCATAAGAAAAGCAATAAATCTAATTAAATATAAGTCGCTTAAAATATTATATGTAGGCTGTGCAATATTTTATAGGAGATTAAAAGTTATTTATTAAAATGTTAAAAAGTAACTTTTTTCCCAAGATTTATATATATAACCATCATAATTTGAGACCACTAATACTACATAATGATGTCTATTTATGAAAACTTAATTTAGCTATGATTATCTCCTAAATCCAAGGTGATAAAAAAGAGGAAGTACGTTTTCTATAGCACGTTGTACCATATAATGATTTTTTTGGGAGTGGTTGAATAAAAGCAATTTTTCTTAACGTTTTATGTGATACAAATGAATATGAACTGTAAAATGTTTGAATTGTGATAAACGATGAATGAAAGTATATAAAATGGAGCTTAAAAAGCTTACAAAATAGTTATTATTTGAACTACACCAAAAGGATAAAAACGACAATTTTGCCACTTTCAGGTATTCAACAAATAAGTAATTTCTTTTGAACTGAAACAAAATCTTATAATATCTAATCTTTTTTTTATTTTAAAGTGTCTTATTATTTCATTCAAAGATATAATTATGGATTTAAAAATAAATGAATAAAACGAAGATTTTAGTCAAAAGAAATATGTAAATATATAAAATAATAGCAGTTAAAGTAGAGATGAAAATGTTTGTCGCATCTTCACATTATATTTCCGTTTTGTTTCAAGGATAAATAAATCTTGATAATTTAAGCTGCTTTACAAATAATTAACATAGAATGTATATTGGATAACTTAAACTAATTATAATATACTGCAAATTATGTTCCTTTTAATAAAATACATGAAGAAATTCAATTAAGATTATTAAATGCTTAATTAATTTTAATTGATATGTTCACTGAATTTAAACAAATGTTTACAATTATGAAAATAAATGAAAAAGATATTTTTGTATTTATACTGAAATAATTATTAAAAGAGCAAACAAAAAAGGTCGTTCATTATCCGTATTTTCTCTTTACTTAAGTGCTCAACAATATCTTCCGTTTTAACGATAATTTATAACAAATATTATTATATTTTGAAACACTAGAAATGATGTTAGCTAATTTTTCCATCTGCTTCCTCAATCTACTTCTCAAAGTTGCGTCAATGCTAGCTTTGTAGAAACGACTTAAATCGATTTAAGTTGTTTTTCCAGCAGTGTTCTCAATTATAATATGCTTATTTAAGTTAACACAACGTGAAGTTAGGACAATTCAATTAATTAGTTAGAGCAACTTCAGTTTATATTTCTATTAACTGTAAACTTTGTTGTGTCAACAAAAGCGACAGGCAGCTCTCTGCAAAGGCAACCCAATTTTTCTGCCACTGCATTGAGTAGTGTATTCATGTACTACATCCAAATTAAGATGTCGTCTGATTATTGTTTCAATTTTATTTTAACATAAAAACTCGTTTGTAAAGCAAATTTATTTCGAAATTAAATTTAAATAAAAATTATTGACATTATATTAAATATATTAAAGCAATGTTCAACATCAAAATTAAATTAACAAGTTTCAGCAATCCAAGTCTCAACATCAGCCATTTTCAGTTGCTATAAACCGAGATTTAGAGAAAGATTTTAAAATAATGAAATTAACCATTTACTGATGAAAAGTCACAACTTGTCACTTCATTTTTTGTTTAAATGTGTTAGTGCTATTGTTGTCTTTGTTTGTCCAATACTATTGGTATAAGTCTCTCTTTTAGCGGCCATATTGAAAATAGAGGGAGTTGCTGGCATCAGTAAATAGTTAAAGAAGAAAACTATTCTTGATTATTATAAAACTTTAAATGTGAAAAATAAAAGTAAAAAGGTAAGTACACCCGGATTGGCCAAAAGAAATAACATATATATTAAATCTAGTAACTTCTTTAATTTATTACATAGCTTATTTTCTGTATTTTATTTTTGATGACTGTGATTATTACACTTTGTTTGAAGACAGAATTGATATGAATAATGAAAATTAATTGAAACTTACAGTTATTGCGCACGGTTGAGGAAGAGGATGAAGAGTCAGCGTCATTGCTGCAGCAAACTTTGAAAACGACTTTCATGTTGTGGCTGGTACATCGGCCACCAATGCGTCGATGTAGATCATCCTTGGATGAGGTGCTGATGAAATAATAATCGTGTCCTGGCAAGAATTCGAGACCTCCAGGTTGTGGCGTAAATGGCCTAAACGTGATAGTGAAGTACATCGTTTTGAACGGTTTATCGCATATCGCTATCAGTCGTGGACTTGGATTCGTTATTCGACACGTTTCATATTCTTCTTTTGATACCTACAATTGAAAGAAATTATTACAACTGATGAATCGCATTGTGTCGCAATGCTTCATGCACAACTTACAGATGAGAATTGATTTAATAAATTCACTCTCTCACAATTGATTCAATTATTGGACCTCTACTATCAAAATAAATTGAACAAAAGTAGTTTATTGTTATGGGGACGTGTGATTTAGATTTGAGGGTGTACAAACAAAGAGATTGAAATGTTATGCAAGTGTCTAATAGTTTTATTTATTCAGAATTTATTTTAGTCGACAAGATTTTTTCTTTTCTTGTGCTTGTTACTCCAGAGAATTTGCCTTGTTTATTTCAAACAAAATTATAAGTTACAAATAAGATGAATGAAAGTTTGAGAAATATCTTGATTCCATTCAACGAATAAGATTTCATTCAAAGCAGAAAACGACAACTGCTCCTTTTTATACATTTGACTTTTCGATATAAAAAAAAGATTTCAGTTTGGATGATATAAAAGAGATTATAAGGTCCATTAAACGTTTCAACAACAACAACACAAAATGACAAAAGTTGTTCGCATAAGTGTATATAATTTGTAATATATATTTTTTTAGAAAATAGACGAAAATATAGTCATTTTCTTAAAATTAACAATAATTTAATCTCAATTTATCTTGTAATTCAAAATTTTACTACAATATTAATGTTATATAAAATTCTCGGTAAAATGACTTTCCTTTTTAATGTTTGTTTTAATAAGATAATAGAAATTGCTTGTAAATCATGTTATTTGAATAATTTCAAGTGTTAACATTTTAAACATGATTTTAATAGAAGCTAATTAGGGTATTCCAATAGCTATAAGCAGATACAGTAACACAATTCATTAAATCTAGATCTACTTAGATAATGATGTACATCTATATCACATAAAACTTGATCAATATGTTAATCACACTTACATTATAAATAATGTATTTCTCGGCTTCGTCATCGTAAGTGCCTGGTACATAAACTGGACATATTATATTTACTTGGTCGTATTCGAACGCTGCATTGTTTTTGTTTACGTCTATTATGTGATCTGTGTTGTCTATTCGAAATCTGCAACATAAAAACAAACATCATTACCTTTTTGTTAATACATGTCTATGATTTTGAACAAGCCAATAGGAAATTCAATTATCATTTACTAATTGCATTCCTTATTTTTTTTGTAGGAAAAAATGTTTTCTTCATTTGTCATGGTCTGGGAGGATTCACCGTCATAGTATGTGGAAATCGAGGAATTATTATAGGTTTTACTTTTTTTTTCCTTACTCATCAATCGTAATTTCTTTTCTATATATATATATATATATATATATAAGTGATACTTTCTTTGTGTTATACCTTTCCAAGCCAAGTAATTTATTAATATTGATAAACTAACGATCAATAGTACATTAACTGTTAGCACATAATATGTACATAAAAAATGTACAGTGAAACCTTTCGAACTTATATACGTTTGGTTTCTCTAATTTTGTCCGCTATTGGGAGGTGTCAGCTGTTTGAAAGGAATGCACGGCTATAAGAGCCACAAAGCGAGAACAAAGCAAAGGAGATTTGTTATTAAAATGTATGAAAATTTCTATTATAATATTGTCCGAATATTGCCTGAAAAAGGAATGATGGTATTTTTTTAAAGAAATTCTATAATAAGTGTTTAAATGGGTGTATTAGAATTTTGAAATTGAAACCCGTTGTGTTGTGTCGCAATAGGGATAAGAAAAAATCCGTTGTCACAAGACGTAAAAGTTGGAAAAAGAAGTTGAAACTGTTATTTTGAAAACATCACATTGAGTTGTTTGAAACAGAAACATTTGAATTCTTACGGGAATGTTTGCAATTATATATAGAATGCAAAGAAACGAGTGTTTAAATCTCAACTATTTTGATTGTCGAAACTTTATTGTATAGAAAGCTCGAAGATAGTTTCAAGTTTGTTTGAAGGAATCGCGAGAGTTAGCACTAGATCCGAGTGATAGTTACAATTAGATTGTTTAAATAAAACAGTTTGTTTCGACGATAAAAGTTCTTAAACATCAAACGGTATTATGCAAACCAAATTTTCTCTGCAGCATTTATTTTAAATAGATTCAAATGAAACTTTTCTCTTCTATACATCTATATATATACATACATAGATATATATGTATCTATAGTCGTATACACATAATATACACATATATTTATATTGAGTGTTATCAAAGTACAAAAATACGTTAATTTGTTGATTTTGTTGTTGTTGACAAATTGTTACACGAGTGGTAAAAGATAATTTGCTTTCAAATATTGTTCTCTTCTAAAAGTTGTGTGCTGAGAAATAACCTTCAGAGAGTTTTTGATATTTCGACTGGTTCCTTATTTATTCTCAGCTCAACAAATATTGATATTAGCACCTAAATGATACTTATTAGAATATTATTTTATTTTCTAAGATCGGCTAGCCGAGAACGAAGGCGAATGTGATGTTACGAGGAGAATTGTAAGCATGCAAACGCGTATTCAAAGTTGCTAGCTGCCGGTGAGTGCCTGAGTGGGTGAGTGCCAAATGAGAAATATGAGAGAGGTAGAGAGGAAAGTTCAAACGGTTCCTATATAACCGGTTCCTTCCTCGTCTTTATTCTTCTTTTTCTCATTCTCCTCTTATCGCTTACCTTCTTCTGTCCTCCCTTTTCTTTATTTTTTTCCTTGTTGTGTATTTCTTTTTATTTTTCTCTCTTCTTCTTTTTCTTAATGCTACGTAAGGATTTCATCCTCTGCTCAAGAAGACAAAATAACTCACATGCTGTTCTTTCTACCGTCCTATTTTAGAATATATATGAATCTCCGTACTTTATTTGCAAGCAAACTGACATCTAACCTTAACTAAAAATTTTCGCTTCTCCCCGGGTTTCGTACTTCAAAGGTTCCAAGCAACTTTTTGGTTAAACAAAATTATAAATAATCCCTTTGACTTTACTTTAATTCACTTTGTTTAACATCGTATTACTAATTTTGGACAAAAAAACGAGTTTAAGGTTTATTTATCTTTTTGGATAAAAAAAAGCCTCAGTTTTTGGTATTAAGAGAATTAATAACTGGATTAAGATATTGTTCGAGGCATTTTTGACTGAGACTCTTATTTTGATATGCGATCACCAGCAAAACTCGTCGGTTAAAATGTAAAATTGCATTATTTTATTTGGCTTTTTGGAGGAGCCAAGTAAAAAGCAAAAAACATTTGTTGAACGATAAAATTCCAGAATTTCGTTGAAAGAGAAGACACAATCGCTGTCTCACTTGGTCTATTACTGCAACGATTGTGTGTAGAAAGAAAGATTTTGTTCTTTGCCGAAACAATTTTGACCATTCCGGTACGGTCGAAAATGAAGGTGCAGCATCTCCATATATTTTAATACGGCATAGGCTGTATTTCAAGGCGCCTTTGTATCTTCTCTTGTCAATAGTTTTATGACGGCACGGTACTCCATTTTCTCTGTTGTTTAAATCATACGCTTGCCAAGTTAAGCAATGTTCCGCACAAACAAAAATTCCGATAGCCAGTCATTTGCAATAATTTTGCCTAATTCATTGGAATTTGACCTTTTTTTCCCCCTCTTCTTCTCCCCCGGAGTCAATTTCAGACGAAGCTTTCTCTCCTCTAACTACCTTCTTGTCTTTATGGCAATAAATTAACGAAAATTGAAATTGCGATGTGTGAAATGGCAAATCAAAATTGAATCGTAAAACGGTACAAAAATGTGTTTCATTCGTAAGTGGTTGTGGCCTATATCTCCTTTTTTGATATTGGAAGCTAAATAAATTTAAAGAGTACTTGAAAAAAATATCTCATATACGCATCATTTTTTCAGATACCCTACGAAGTTGTACGAGCCACAGAGGAAGTTGATTCATGATCTTATCGCTTCACTTAAAGAAATTGTATAAAGTTGAGTCAGGCGACAAAATTTGTTTGAAGTAAAAAGTTACTAGATGGTGTTTAAAGATTATTATTTATTTCAATAATGATGTAAAAAAAAAGATTTACAAACAAAACTTTTTTAAAAGTATATAATAATTGTTGAAAATATAAATTAGAATTTTATGTAATTGCAAATGTAATAATTAATTTTCTTGTTGTACAAAATGATTCATTTTGAATTTAATCGTTTTTGTTCAAATAATAATATATCCTGAAATTACAATCTAAATAACTGTAATTCTAGTTTGTTTAACTTTAATTACAGTAACTGTAACTGAAAGTCTTCCAACTTCATACTTTACACAGTTGTCGTAACACAATTTATTTCCCCGGGTGTAATATTTAACATTTCTCATATACACAATTTATGTAAATTATCTTGCATAATAAAAAAAAGATGCACACATTTCCCTAAAAATGTGTATGGAAATGTGTGTCTTTGATTTCATTTTCTTTTTATTTGCAAATCTCAAAATTCATCTTAATTAACTGTATAAACTTTTTATATTTGTAAATGTGGTATATGCTCATTTCATATATACACACGCACTGGCTTGAAGTACCATGCAATAGCCCTGACATGTATGAAGAATATATTTATTTATGCATGTTACGAATGTGTTTTATGCATGTCTTTCAACATAAAAGAAAATGATATACACCATCATTAAGAACATAGATTTTATTTCAGTTTTTAAAATATTTTTGATGATAAATTTCTTTTGACAGACAATCAGTTGTACATTATTTCTGTAGAAACTTTGAGTGAGTTTGTTTTTTATCTTCTTCTTTTTTTATCCTTCTTCTTCTCTCATTGCAAAACATTCTTCTACACACATTCGTATAAATATTGCCGATGCCAAAGTTGGCCTATTCCAACTTTTGCGAGATGAATATTATCAGCAAATATTTTCGGACAATTTAACAGAAATAAAATTGAACGGATGGTATATATAATCAAAAGTGAGAACGAAGAATCAAAGTATAGCAAGATGTATGTAGAAACCACGTTTCAACGTTTTCAAGCATTAATAGACAATCTCGTAAGTGGGCGTGTGAGGGTTCGAAAATTGGAAGGTAGGCTGGACTTGACCAAATTAACGTTTGACGATAATATCCGTTTTCGGTTTTTTCATCTTTCTTTGGTGTATATATAACTCTACACTAGACATTTTATGTACATTTATTTTCATACGGAAAACATACGTTTTCGTAGTTGCCTTTATGTATAAAAATTACATATTCAAACTGTGCAAATATATATATATATATATATATATATATATGTATGTATGTATGTATGTGTGTATGTTTGTATAGTTTTACGTGTACGCAACAGAAAATGAATGTTTTGAAAACAAATATCCATAAAAATTGTATGCTTTACATTGGAATATTCTTTTGTACTTTATACAGGCGGACTATTTGTGAATTGTTTAATTATTTTAATGTTACACATATTTTTTTTACTATTATTAGCATATTTGCTAATTAAATTTAATTTTTTAAGTTTATACAAATTTAATAATAATAATACATCTTGATTTGTTAAGATAATTTGTTTATCATTCATTTTAAACAATAATACATTTATTGTTAATAAAGGCAATAATATTGCCCTTTGTTTTACGAGAGTAATAGTATATGTAATACGTATATGTGGTTATTTATGTGTTTGAAATTGTAAATGGGGAGCGGTTTATTGCGCGAACTTCGGCACTAGTCCTGTTATAGCGGATATTTCGTGGTTTGTCTCATTCCGATCTTTATCTGTAATGTAAAGAGTAATTGTCCGAGACACCTGATGTCTTAGGACATGAAGATGAAACAAACGGTGAACACAGTTTTTAAACTGTAACTCAATTGTGGTTAAAATTAATACTCGTTTACTGCTAAAAGTAATTACATTATTCTTTTATATGCACTGTATTTATATGCACATATATATTACAATAATTAAAACAATTTGCATCTTTAATTTATTTAACAAATAATAGAACAAAAAATTACATTAACATTAATTAGATGAAGAATAAATATATTTAAATAGATATAAGTGTAATAAATAATTTGTATATATATTGTAAAAAATTAATGTGAAATAAAATTGTCCCGAATTTCCTTTTTTTTTTTTCATGAATGTGAAAAAATGTATGATACAGTAATAAAACATTATTAAGAGTATTTATGACATTGTAGATATCGGCAATTATTTTGGCATTGTCTTTTATAATTTTAACGAAAGGTCTTTTGTGAGCAAAAATTATTTTTAGATTAAGTCAGCTAAATGAATAATCGTGTCAGTTTCTTTTATTTCGATTAAGCACATTAATATATATATATATATAGAGGGATTCATTTTAATGAAAATTCTCAACGTATATAACGAGTCAGCTGTACAGCAAAAAGTGGTGAAGAAACATTTTAAATACACGTAAAATTATTATCCATATTTAAAGACGCATAATTAATATATTCCATATGCATTTTAAATCCTCAAATGTGAAAATTGCTGAACTTAATCAATATTAAGTAATTAATATTATAAATAAAAAAGTATTGAGCTTCTTTGTCTAAAATTAAAACTGTTTTATATGTGAAATAAAAATACAAGAATAAAACAATGTTTTAATTAAATTTTTAATTTAAATTGTAATTGCTAATTAATAATTGTATTTTTCATATTTTTTAATGAATAATGCCACGTGAAATTCATCGCGAAATCTTCAGTCTGCTTTTAATTAAAGAATTTCCGAGAATTTAACGAAAAATTATATTTAGAAGATGTCTCGTTAAAAATTTAGATGCCAAACTGATCATCAGTCATTGAGTCTCAATTCTAATAAAAGTATTTAATAAACTCATAATTTGAAATAACAATAATTTACCTTACAAGTGATTCATAAAAAAATGTTAAAAAATAAATACAAAATTAACTAAAACATACTTTCATAATTGCATTTTATAATTTGCATGAAAAATTCCAATATTCAGGGGTTCATATGTTGTTAATTAAATAAACTAACAAATCTCTTTAAACTCATTACTTCCGTTTTAAAAATAAATTTCATCTTTATGTGTTGTGACCCAGTATTAAATTATACACCGTCGCATTCGAAAATACAGTTTATTATCTTATAAGATCCAACACAAAAAAATGTTAAATACACGTTATCGTTTGTGAAAAAAAGTTACCTATCCCACAAATTATTTCGTTAGAACTGATATCATTTGTAACGACATTTTAATAAATTTCCATAGAAAAAGTATTTTCATGTATGCTCTGCTTGTGTAAACGCGTGATTCACAAAATTGTTAGCTCAGCTGGGAATTTAATGTGGATGACATTAATTATTAAAGAGACATAATATATGTTCATAAATATTCACACGTCATATCACATATAGTGTTTTATTTAACATGGTCATATACTCGCTGTAATTTCTTTAATGCCGAGAAATTTACAGGCCGAATCATTAATGTAATACCATTGTATCCATCGAGATTAATGACCTAATATTTATTACACCATCTATTTTAAATTCATTATACCAAAACATTCGATTTTCGATGTTCGACAAAAAAAGAAGGGCTACATAATTATTAACCCACGCTCACTGAAAAGAAGCCCGAACTCTTCGCACCTCCGCCATATTGTTTTCCTCAAACGTGTTCGAGTGATTTGAAAAAAATCAACAATGCTACAAGATTTTCATGACATTCTTTTGTAAAATTCACCTCCCTCCCCCCTATTCTTTTCTCTCGGTTGTTGCTCTCAATTGACATATATTTTTCGTTTTACAAAATGCGACACCATTGAACGCTCGTTCTCTGCGTCATTCAGACAAGGATGTACCTTGAACGCAGCCGGCAGGTATAAATTTTATCTTCGGTCTTCTCCATCTTCTCGGGTCCATGTGGACCACGGGCAAAGAGACGAAAGAAATGGTCCCGTGGTAATCGATTACGTTGCTCGTATCCCGCAGCAAACTCTCACAGTGACCGATATCTTTCTCTCGTATTCCAAAGATTGAATCGTCGATAGGTACTGTTCTCTCTCCCTAAATATTCCTTCTGCTTCTCTATTTTTGATGCTGGCGTTGTTGCCTTACAACCTTTATTTAAACGCCATTTTGATATAAACGTTGAGTGGATGTTATCTTCATTATAAAGAAAGTATGAATCATATTTTTCAACTCGACGAACCGTTTTTGAAGCCAAAAAAATGCAGACACTTTCGCAATAAGCAGTTTCAGCAACATTTAGATAACCATTCGTAATGTCACAATTCCTTTTCAAAACTAATAATAAAGATATTTCGCTCACGTACCAATTTCGTAAAAAGGTACAAGTCACAAAAAAAGTTATTGTTACATTCCATATATTGTGTGTGATACTTTTTTTTTATAATAACCACTTTGTAAAACACTCCATGGCTTGTACATTATTATTGAGCGCGAAGTTTTCGTGTGTAATTTCAAGCAAGATATGCGAGGACACACGTTATGTATGGACAAGGGGGAAGATCGAAAAATAGTTCTTCGGCAAATGCCTTAAAAGTGTTTCCGCTCGTTTCAAAAGCGTTGCTGCTGTCGATGACCGAGGGAAAAGTTGAGGAGGTCCCTTGCTTTAAAAAAGGTGAAGGTGCAACCAAGTAGAAAGCGGCCAGAGAAGGATGACGTCGACCAGTTGGGCCAGGTATTCTATTATGGCCGGTTATCTAGATTATCGCATTCTTGCCATCAGGATCATAGCGATTTTCAGTGCGGGTTACAAAGAAGGTGTGAGGCTCATTCTCATTAATTAAAAGAAAACATTCGACAAAAGTAAGACCCATTTTTCAGACAGACGTACGTGTTTTAAGGGCCTTTATGTGTGAAATCCAGTCGTGTGAACTTCAAAATGCCGGATTTGCTGCAGCAAATCTTATTGTTTTGCTGCTGCTTTTTTTTTCTTCTTATATATATTTAGGTATACATGTAGTCAGAGAATTAAATTGAAAAGTGTCTCCGGTAGAATGTTTAAAAATGTCGTCTCCCGCTGCGAGCCTCTTGAAGTAACCGAAAACTTCAGATTTCCTTTTCATGTATTTTGGTCTTATAATGCATTATAATATATTGCCAGGAGGACTTTCATTGGAAAATATATGAATTAGGGGATGTGCGTCTTATCCTTGGAATGGCAGATGTTTCCTGAATAAGTTTACTTGCAGCATCAAAATACAAAACAAGAATGTATTCTGATGGAAGTCATTCATGTTCATTCAACATTTTCACGCAAATCTAACAAATACATTGCTTTGCAAAAAACGGTGATTTAATTGACGAAATAAATACAATTATATTTATAAATAAGTTGAGATTGGATACAAGTTAAAATGGCGTCGTTGAAAAATGTGGATAGATATCTTGTAGGTAATTCATATCAACTCCATGTCCTGCGCGTGTATTGCTTTGCGCATGCGCAATCAAGTTAGTTACACACGTGAACTTTAATACAGAAACTGAAAGAGACGGAGAACTTTGTGATAAAGTGAGATGGTCAACTACTGGACCGCAAATTACGTGATATTACCTGTTTTATAGGGTCCACCTCGTCAAAGGTGGCCCAAATCGTCCTACTGGAAAATTGTTTTTAAATAATTTTAACACACAATTAATTATAATTTTTACAATAGTAGTCATTTCAAGAGTAAGAGCTGCTTTATAACTCGCTAAAGCTACTTTCACGCTAAATGGTCACTTTGAATAATTTGAATTATCAAAGATGAAAATTAATGGCTTGTTAGTAAACAATTTAATCAATCTTTTTTCTTTATTAAATTGCTGTACACATTTTCATATCAATTTAAATGAATATTTTAAATTGTTATAATCATTTTATTTCAATTAGTTTACATATGAACTTGTGTGTATTTTGTTTAAATTAACAAAATGAGATTAAAACTAACTGTGACAAAGAAATTGTGCCGGAAAATCATCAAAGAAGATAAATTATGTGAAAATTAAAATAAAAATTTAAAATTAATTAATTACCTTTTAAAACAATTGCTTTTATTTGTTATTTATTTCCCCGTCTTTTTTTTACAATTAACTGTTTTCTTTGTGCTTGATTTAACAAAGTAATTACTTTGCTGTACTGCGTTTTACAAAGCATTATTTCAAACAAAATACTTGACTAAATTTGGCATCTGCTTCCACCAATTCAGATTAATTTATCACAAATTCTGTTATAAAATGTAACATAAATTCAAAATAATTATATAAAACATCGGGTCAATATATTGACAGAATATTCTGTTTCCTACCGTGCTATATATTGTACCTGACTTCTTTTTTTTTATGTTAACAGAAGTTTAGTACTGACACGTTTTTTACACGACATTAGAGTACCATTAACACGAATTGACATTGGTGTAACATGATATTTTTCTCCTTCTACAAGGTGATTCATTAATGCTTCGGTGAAAAATTTTATATTAGGTAGTTTTATACATCTTTTTAGATCACGCTGTGAAAAAAAAGAGAAAACAGTATAAATATTGGAGCTCGGATATTTAATCAACTGTATAACATCATTATTGTTTATACTTCACTTCGTCAAACAAAATTTGAATCTTTTAATCATTTTTCACTGTCTCGTTGATGATTTAATCTCCATAAATGTAAAATGAAGACATTACGTAGAGGACATCAATAACTCTCAAAGAATATTAAAAAAAAAAAAAAAAATTATTAATGGACAAAATAAGTTAAAGACAGACTATTGTTTTGCGATCAATAATTTTTTTGATAGTTATAAGTTTCAGACGAGAAGAATAATGCTTTTCATATTTTTTTATTTTAGATACCGCAAATGCTTACATTGTCTGATGGATATTTTTAGTTGACACATATTCTTCTTTTTTTTATTGAAACTATTTTCAGTTCGAGATTTTGATAAAAACATAGATCAACAATTTTTTTATCAAATATGTTTGTATAAAAAGATTTAATGTCTTTTTTGCTAAATAAAAAATTCCTCAATTTTTTGATATGTACAGAAAAGTTTTTAGTTTTTAATTGTTTTAACTTTGTTTGATTTGTTAATCAGATTTGTATTTTTATTATAAACTTGCAATGTCCTTTTTAAGTCATATTATTCATAATTTTATTATGAAATGTTAAGGAACCAAAATTATATAATAATATATTATTTAAATAGCTCTTGCGGAATTAAAATTTACATAAACGTGCAAAATTTCTTCGCTCCATTCTTGTGTTTTTTGAAACCTACTTATTTTCTGTGAATTAGATTTTATCTTCAACACCAAGTTATTTGGAATTTTTCGAAAACAAGGACAAACATCTAGACGGCACTTAGAAAAAAAAATAAAATAAACGGAATGAAAACTTTTGCTTCACACTTTAGATGCTAAAATGGAAGAGCAAAAAATCTATTTATAATATATAGATATTTTGTATTGAAAGAAATATTATGCAAACATTAGATACTTGCATCGTGTTCTAGTTGTGATAATTTAGTATAATAAAAATTCTACATATCACATGTAAGAGTTTTGTTCAGTTACAAATGATAATAATTCATACGAATTTCAAGACATCATTTTTTATAAACGTAACCGGAATATAAATCAAGTATTAAATGAAGAAAGTTGTTATGAAATTAAAATGAAAATATTTTAACTGTAATCAAAAAATGATATCATTAGTAGATATGCAAGGTTAATTAATTACACTATGTAACAAAAAAAGAATTGTTGTGCTCTTTTTTTAATAAACATTATATCAGGTCCTAATCAGGTCTATAGATAATAAAATTCGTCACATTACAGATTTTTCATTGTATTGTGTAATGTAACACAATATTATGTGTTACAAACATAACAATATTACAGTGTTACAAATTGATTACTTTTCAATCAGTCTTATTCAAATTGAATCAACAGAATTTTGAAAATTAATCTAAGTAAATTATGTTCAAAAACTACATTTTGTTTTAAAGATAATCAAAGCTCAGCATCAGACTTTTATACAAGCATTTTTAACCATCTCAAAAGATCTTTGAGGACTTATAGAAGTATTAAAAGTCACTATAAAGCTTTAATGTTACTTTAGAAAATCTGCCAAAATTGCAGTTTTTTAGATACTGGTTTTATTTGACTGATATTGTTCTTTAATTACTATATGGACATAATTTTAAAATTAAAATTTTGTTGAATTATATGCATATATATTTAAGTTAATATATTATCATTTGTAACCAATTACAAAATTAGGAAAAAGTCAAACGGAACATAAGTATTGAGTAACATGGTTTCTAAGAAAGCGAACGCAGGGCTTGCTTTAAATAAATATTATTTTAAAATTTTGTATTTAAATAAAGTTTTAGTCACAATAATTCTAACACAGTCTTTAATTTTTGAGTATGATAATCTGAAATTTAGATTAAATCTATTTCATTTTATTATAATATAAATTTTAAATACAAATTACTTTTTTTTAAAAACTATACAATATTTAATTTAAAAATTATACTACAAAGTGTCATAAGTTCTAAAAAATACTTGTAAAAAGTTCAAAAATATAAAATGTTTTTTCTAAAATAAAATTAAATTGATAATAAAATGAATAGTACTTTAATATATTATACTTCCACTAAAATAAAAATAATATAAAATTCTTTATTAGAGAGAAGAAGAAAAGTACTAACTTATGAATCAACTAAATTAACTTTTCCATGTAAAGAAATTGTGTTTGTATAATAAAAAAGATTTTTTTTCAATATATGTATATAGTACACTTGAATTAAGTATGCAATGTATAAAACTGAATAGCAGAATCTATGTAATATGAAAAATGTTTTTTGTTGCATAGACAATTTATTATTAAATGAAATGAAAAACAACTCACACTCATGTTGTAACAGTTTTTGTTTATAGAATAGAAATATATGTTAAACGAAATCAACCTACACTATTTTTATCGATTAATTTATTATTCCTCAAACTTTATAAATATGGGTTATTGCAATAAATAACAAAAAGTCTTTTTTAGTTTATATATAGGTTTGATTGACCCTTCAATATTCAATTTTCTTCTTTCATCCTTTTATCTTCATAAATAACATATTGCTTTTATACAATTTAAAATATATTGATCTTACGATATTTTACTAGAAATATTTATGTATTCAACATTTAAAAAAATCAAATCAACTTCATATCAGTATGACATATTTTCTGCAACTTAATTGTTTTATATATAATAACCCAGATTATTTTTTATTTTACATCACCTTCTGCACAATGTTCACTCACAGAAAAAAAACGGTAACCTTTACTATAAAACTTTAGTTCGTTTTTTGGTCAACTAAGTTATGACAACTCGACAAATTGTAGTAAACTTAACGTGACAGATCTACAAACTGTATTTGAAGGTTAGGAAGCGAAATTTTTGTTGCATAGACGTAACTGTAAATATATAAATGTTAAATCGAACAATAAAAATATTATTCTATTTAATGAATGGATCTTCAGTATATTAAAATGTACCAGTTATTATAATTCATGACTTTAAATTCATTACAAAGAATGATTTATATCTAATTTTAAACTCTCACATCATTGAAAACTTGTACTAAGTTTCTTACCTATTTTGATTTAGTAATACAAGTCATTTTTCAGTTAATTCTACTACAAAAATTGAGTTGACCATAAAACTGACTAGAAAATATAGTTAACGTGAATATAGCCACGTTAACTAATATTCTAGTTGTAATTACCATATTTTAACTTGTATTAACTATAAATGCCTCAACCATGAACATACAGCTAATTTAACAACACGATTTTTCCTGAGTGTTTAAAATTTTGTGCTCAATTAATTTAATTTAATTATTTATATGTAAAATAATTACACCAAATTGTATATATTTAGTAATGATGGTTTACACGTAAATTATAAACTGAAATTATTGATTTATGTAACTTTACTGTAAATCACAAATATCACAGTGATGTAACAGTTACATTATGGTAATTTCACAAATGCATCACATGTGACCATTTTTTCTGACTAAGCGTGACAAGAATTCGACATCGCAGATGTCACACCATAATGACACGTTACAAAAGTGTGTCACGAAGATGTTATTTCAGAGAAAGTCAAAGTAAAAAAACAATTACACACAATTAAAACGAAATAAATGAAATTAACAAAATGTCGACATAATCGGAAAATGAATTAGGGATTGCAAACTTAAATTAACCCAAAGTTGAAATTCGAAATAAAATCTGTAGCACGAAGTATGAAATTGGTTAATTGAAAATATGTTAGTAGAGTATCAACGATGTGAAAAAAATGTTTTGTTCTTCATTTATTTGATGTACAGTTCTCATGGATCTGCATAATTCCATTTCCGGAAAAGTGGCAATTTATCTTCTTACATGCATAATATAAAACTATATCTGTGCAATTACGTATCTTTGCTTATATTAGTTAACAACTTGTACAGCATGTAAACAATTTGCATTTTAATATAAAAAGCTCAGCTATGTATGCATATGAGTAAACAATGGTGTAAATGTCTTCGGACTGTGAATTCGTTTCTGATGTGTACCATCGGAATTGTTATCAAAACGGTTTCTGAGGGGTTTTCGATATAACAGATGTATTAGTATAAACAGAATATAAGATTTATCTTCAAATACATCCCTAGTGGCTTTCTGCGATTACTCATATGTGCCAAGCAAATAATCAGTTCCTGGTATAGCTAAGTTTTGCGTCTCTGAGAAAGTTTCATTGCAATTCTTCTTAAAATGAAATTTAAACATCAGCAAAGGAAGCAGACAAAAATATAACAGGAATTGAACTTAATTTCGTATTTTCGTACGGATTTCTGATCAAAACCAGAAAGTTTCATTAACAACAGCGGGAATCCTTATCACGATAGCAAACTTCTTTGTTTCCCTTTTCTACCAGAGTGTGTTTTCATCTAAACAACTTGTGTATATGTACTTGGGCAATGTCTACATCTATATAAACAACCCCTGTATATACTACTTGTTATGTATAGTTTAATTTTACTTTACAAGGAACTTTTTGTGAGGCAAGATTTTATTCAAATTCAAGATTTCGTTCAAATTCAAGATTTTATTCAAATTCAAATATGGAATTTTTACTTTTCATTTGTCTTAAAAAATCTAAAAAATTCATTGCTTTCTTTTATTTGAGATAAAGAAATACCTTGAGAAAAG
Source organism: Idris sp. 1 HC-2018 (assembly GCA_022817325.1). Classification (NCBI taxonomy): domain Eukaryota; kingdom Metazoa; phylum Arthropoda; class Insecta; order Hymenoptera; family Scelionidae; genus Idris; species Idris sp. 1 HC-2018. The sequence continues at coordinate 4,406 of JABFPM010000555.1, read as the reverse complement.
GAGTTTGCTTTTCAACATTTTAAGTGAAAAATAAAATATGATTGACAAATTGATTTAAAGCTGTTATTCTGAAGCACATCAAAATACATTTTTAAATGCATTTGAACAATATTTTATAGTGTTATTTTTCGATAAAAGTACCGTTATGGTCGACGCTTAAAAATACCATCGCGATGAAATTTAAATACCCAAGATGTCATATACATAAAATTTTGATGTATAATAATTATCATCATCTCAGAATATAGACAACATTATTTGAAGAATCTAATAATTATAAGCTATTTAGATTCCATATGACGAGGTTTTTTTTTTAATCGAAAAAGTTCTGTTAGGTCTTTATTATTATTATTATTATTATCAGCTGGCATGAAGTTCAAACGAAATTACTAATGTACCACTTGTATATGTAAATTACAAAAACTAATTTCATAACTTAGTATGGAATCTACATAATTGAAATCTAAACTTTTACATCCAACTAGATCTTCATTCAATGTTCGAGACCCTCATTTCCCAGAAAATAGACGGACTCTTTAACGCCACCTGTTCATGTTTACCGATATATATCTTTAACAAAAATAATATTATATTTGAAACTCTGAATATTTGATTAACGAAATTATGCATATTTTCTCGAATAATAACACATAAAATAAAACAATGTGTGCACAATTTTTTATGTGAGATCAAGTACTATGTTAACAAGTTAAAAACAAAGTAAGAGATCAAATGCTGCTGTGAATTCTTTTGTTCTTAAAAACTGTTTAAACTAATGATTTTTAAACTTTAGATTTCTTGTTGATGAAAGTATTAAATAGCATATGAAACATTCTAAATGTATAATAATAATGTGTAGAACTCAATGTAAAAGATTTATTTTCAAGGTATATGAAATTCGTCAAACAGTTGGCAAATTTCGAATACGTGTTTAACGCTTGAGTAGGGTGAAAAACATTGAATTATAAAATGTAAAATGAAATTGAATGTTTATAAACGACATTTTTCTTGTGAGTCATAAAAAATATATGAAGCATATTGCATTTTCAATCCACAGTTCTTTTATATATTCTTTATTTCCTTTTTAAATACTAATATTATATAAAGTGAAAAGTTTTTAGATTATTCATGATTTTAAAGTTACCTATTTTTGTTTTCTATTAAAATTGTATTATAAATAATTATTATTTATATGAAAGTCTTTATTTGAATTCGTTTTATTCTGAAATTTCGAGTTATCATTATTAAGCAAATCACGTATAAGTTATTAACCCAGAAAAATTATTTACTTCGAAATTGAATAACTTTAGTTGAAATTTAACTTGATTCTATAGAAAAAAATTTAATTTACAATTCATACAGCTTCACTGGTTACTAATATAGCACAAATCTATTCATTTCAGCTACAATTTATTATATTCAAACAAAACTTATTCTTTGTCTCCATATTCAAATAAATTATTTAGGTAAAACCGAAGTAAATTTATGTCTGTCTACTAAAAAATTTTCTTTTTATTTTTAAAGTCTAATTTGGGTGATACTTTTTCTTTCAAATATATCTATATTTTTTTAAGCTTCATTAGAAACTCTCGATTTCTTTTTTTAAACTGATTTATAATCTACTTGTATTACAGTATTATATATTTTTTTTCAATGTGCTTAGAAAAGTAAAACGTGCATGATATATAAGAGCTCATTCAAAAGTAAATATCTACAATATTTCAAAGTATGTGTTTCATCATAAATTATAGTAAAATTTCGTACAATTTATTGCAGCTGAGCGTGCACGAATTGATTACGAAAGACACAAAGGCGTCGTGAAATACCGTATCAAATAATACGCTATGGTTTTTATCACATCAAAATGTAAAGAAAATAATATTAGATCATTTGGTAATTTGTAAATTTTGTGTTACTTTGAAGCACAACCTCAGACTCTAGATAAAAATTGTTATCAAGTTTTTATGAACTAAAAAAGACCGGATTTTGTTTAAATTATTCTTTTTCATAAATTACATTTGTAAATTACTTCAATAATTTGTATAATTACATAAAACTTTTTTCAATTAATAAAAACTCACAATAATTAATGAATGAATGATTACCAACAACTTATCCCAGTTAAAAATGATGGTTTGAAAGAAAAAAAAATATTGGAATTTCATAAACCCACTTTCGTGTTTGAATCATGCATCAAATTCATTAACCGTACATTCAATGGAAAGCTTACAAAACTTGATAAACTATTATACTTTGACATCCGTCATACTTAATTAATAAATCATTGAATCAAAATTTTTTCTTTTTACATTTTAACTATCACTAATACATACAAATAGCTATCTTGGGAATATAATGTAATGATTTGGTGAGTTGAATATGTCAACATGAATATTCGTTGTCAAGCATCGAAGTCTCCTAATCTAGTTAGAGTGGCTATTGAATATCTTTACACTTTTAACGTCACAAATGTAATCTAGTGCAGTTTAAATGTTTCAATATGACTTTTAGAGTATGAAATTGGAGCTTTGTTATGTGCACTTTTCTCAACCGTTCATTAAGGCGAAGTTTTCACTTATTTTTGAAAGTTCTTTTGTGTATAAAAATATACATATACAAGTTTAAAGAATAATGCAATAAGTTTACAAACTTAGACAAAAATGTCAAGTAAATTTGAATAAATGTATTTTAAATAAATGAAAAGAAAGGTTGATGTCAAAAACAAGTAATTTTTCAAAGACTAAAACGTTGGTGTTAAAAAAAGTCATAGAATTGTGTTGGCAGGATGTTTTTTTTCCTTTTTGGTAAGTCATGAATTTCTTCGAAGTTTGTTCGGTCGGACAAAAGAAAGTCTTGTTCAATAATGGAGAGCGTCACATAGTAAAAAGTCGTATCATTCTGAGATATACATTTACAAATGTACATTACTAGGATTGTGCAAGAAATAAACATAATTTCTTCTCCTTTTTTTTGGTCGTCAGATAGTTTTAACCTGAGCTTTATTAAAGCAACAATACATTTGTTACAATACGACACAATTGACAAATGACGCGAGATTTTTTTATCAGCTTGAGGAGTGTCGGCTAATGGCGGACAGCGGATAATGGTGGACATTTGTTATTTTGGATATTTATATAACATCAATCTTAGATGATATTAAACACTTAACGTGTAGCTGTTATTCCTTTTTTTGCTTAAAAAACTGTCACACTGATAAAAATTCAAGTTATTCTGGTTCAATAATAATTCTTCGTGAAATTTAAGTTGCTCCAAAATTGAGTTGTATATAAAATAGACGTGGGATTATAATTATGTGCTGTAATTTAATCAATAATTCTTTCATAACAAAAGAAATTTATATGAAAATGCTTTGCAGTTGTATAGCAGGAAAGGTTCCCCTATACGTGGATAAAATCTGTGTTAATGTGGATGTGTGAACATATTGAAAGAATGTTATCCTTTTGGGATTTAATGTAAGATTTATCGCTCAAATATGGTAATATTTTAGGCAAACCGAAGTGAAACGCTGAGTAAAATATGAAGTTGTAGATTAATTTGTTTAGATTAAATGAAAATTAATTTCTATTTTATCTAAAAGCAAATATTTTATTCAGAAAAAAAACTTTGATTATTTTTTTTTGTTCGATAAATATTAAAAATTACACAAGTGTTCTAGTTTAATGCACTTCGATAAACAAATTGTTTGATGGTATTACTTTTGCAAAGCGAATGCATTAAATTTGTAGCCTTTTGTTACTTTGAAAACACTTGTGCCACTTTTTATTTTAACAGCTTGTAGAACAATTTTTTTTTATTTTCAGTTGAGAGATGCACAAAAAAATTGCAGATAATTTAATAAGTTGAATCGAGCAAAATACAAGTAATGTGTTGAAAAATATAAAACATATTATATATGTTTTTGTCAAGCACATTGAAGTCGTGCCGACTATGATTACGCTTAAAAGAATTTTTAAAAGTTAGTGCAACTTGTCTTTATATATACACTTTGTATGAAAATTATTTTTCTGCGTTAACTTTTTCTATTATTTAAAGTGCGAAATGAAAACTTGAGATAATCTACTTTTTAAAACATTTATGACAACTTGAATAAAAAAATTTCAAACAAATTTTGTAACTTAGTTATAATAAGGTTAAACGGTGATATTAATTTGTTTAAAATTATTTGCATATTTAATGCATTATTAAAAATAAATTTAAATGCAACTAACAACTTCTATTGCTAGTATGAACATAACCTATATTGTCCATAATATAATATTTATGACCAGAGCGTCCATTCAAGACATTGAGAAGTTGGCTGCGAGATAAGAATAATTCGATACTTATGACATTTCAATTTGACAGGTCAACATTCAAATTGTTCTAACTTTTTCTAAGAGTGTATA